>CABEEJ010002778.1:0-10620 GCA_901482245.1 Timema douglasi
TATACATATCTAATATATATATTTATATACACACACACACACACACACACACACACACACACACACATACATACAAACTCCCATTGGTAGTCGCATGATTTTGGGTGTCATTCCTATAATATAGGTCCTGGATTACAAATAATGTAAATATAAAAGTTTAAATGTTTGTCTGGTGTGCTTAGAGTGGTTTCTCACATGTGATCTACCACTAAAGTTCTCCCATCCCATCTACATGCTAACACAGGTACACTTCTAAGTAACCATCTTCATTTCCACCCCTTACATTTAAACACCAATTACCATCATGTTAAACGATATAACATTAAAGAACAAACCTGGGGTATTATATTGTAAGATCTGAGAATGAAGTTCACATAAACATTTAGCATCCTACGTACACATCATTCATTTTGAATTGCCTTTTATCCCCCCTCCTGATGAGTTAGGGTAAGTGTGAACTGTGTTCCGCTTTTTACTGAAAAAGCCACGTTGTGTATGTTCCTTTTATTTATTCCTATCACTGTACTCTCTTCCATATTTAACAAAACATTTGTAAATTGCCCTAATGCCTCCAACATGGGTTCAAACCAAAGCTAGTGTTACAAAGTCCATATTTAACAAAACATTTGTAAATTGCCCTGATGCCTCCAACATGGATTCAAACCAAAGCTAGTGTTACAAAGTCCATATTTAACAAAACATTTGTAAATTGCCCCGATGCCTCCAACATGGGTTCAAACCAAAGCTAGTGTTACAAAGTCCATATTTAACAAAACATTTGTAAATTGCCCCGATGCCTCCAACATGGATTCAAACCAAAGCTAGTGTAACAAAGTCCATATTTAACAAAACATTTGTAAATTTCCCCGATGCCTCCAACATGGATTCAAACCAAAGCTAGTGTTACAAAGTCCATATTTTAGCTTTGCCACATTTTTACAGATTTTTTTTTCACTACCCGCATGTGCATATTAGGCTAACTATGCTAATGTGCTAGGGAAGAGGAAGAAGTGTACTTTCATTTTCAAAGAGGGACATTGTAAAAACATTTAGGACTAAGCACTCTCAATATACCTAATCAGGATTCAAATCATCAGTAGTTCTGTCTCGTGCCAAAGTTGCCCCTTAGATCAGGCATGTCAAACTTGTATGATCATAGGGGTTACATTGAATATTGAAAATACCACGAGGGCCACATTTAAAAAATATATCAATATTTTAATATCCTTAAGGTAAAATATTTATAGATTACTATAAGAATAAAAAGAATAGTCCCCTTATATTAAACGATAAGAAAAACTAATATCTTTTTGCCAGAAATGAAAAATCTTTAATTTGCATCACTGATGTGAATGTTGGTCTTTATATACTGTGCTGAAGTCACTTTCATCATTGTTGACAAATAAGCAGAAACCTTTAAGTATTTTTTTGTATCTTTTATTATTACTATTAGCACCGTGTATTACTACCCGTTCGGGTTATACGCACTTACGCTAATGTGCAATGGTAGGGTGATTGTGAGATGAAATGGAGGACCTACAGTTTACACATTCACAAGATGTCTTGTCAGAGGTGAAGGAAGGGTTTGGTAATCAGCTAAATCTGTGCCGGGACCGAGGATTGAACCCCGGAACCCAGCACAAAAGTCTGACACCTTACCCCTAGACCACCAGGTCACCTACTTATGTACTAATTACACTAATGGTGCAGGGATGAGAAAGGTTAAATTTAGAGGATATGTACCCACATTTGCATGGGGAAACCATTTATTAAAAAAACATCATCAGTACACCCGACAGGGATCGAATCACGTTTTCCTCGTCTTTGACAGTCTAGTCTCATGTGGGAGTAACGCCTTGGATGATGCTGCCACCAAAGCGGATAAACAAATGTTAACATACAAATGTGCTCCCAAACAATGCACATAGTTGATGTTCAAATTCAACAACCTTTGAGAATTAATAACTATTGAAAAAAAAAGTGTACATTTTTTTTACATCAACCCCACATGGCCGATTTCCTAAAATTATCCTAAATGTTTTTTTATGACGTTTGTAAAAGAAGAATAGTGTTGCATTATATGGTGTTCATCATAAGTTACACGAGTTTTCCATGCCTGCTTAAGACTATTTGACCATCAAAGTGTTTTTTTATCCCTTCATTTCAGAGTTTGTTTACATTAATTTTTTAGATTTTGTAGAAAAAATAAATAAAATTCATTGTAATTGTGATATCATTTTAATTCATATTCATTAAAGTAGTAAATTAATGGGCTGTAACTTAGCTCATAGGTTTGCCCTTAACTATTTTTGAGCTAAACTACCAAAATGCATCATACCAACTAAATAAATTATACAGTGAACTATATAAACTTTCTCGCACCTTTTATTAAAAAATGAAGAAATTTACTTACAATTCATAAGATATGTGAAACAAAATAATAAACATTTAGATCAAACATGAAATAATATACATGGTCACAGAAACCTATTATTACGAATTTTGTTCAGTGCATTTTCAAATTCCCATTTCCCAAAGATTCTTTGAAAACATATTTGGCATAACTTGTAAAATAGTGTTTTTATAAAATATCTTAATTAGTCCCATACATTTTTCATGATAAGCTATTTTGTGTCTAAAAGAGCCGCGGAAGTATAATAAATATTGGAGATATCCACTAATGTGAAGTAGCAGGTAGGTGCCCTCTATCATTTTACTGGAAAAATGAGATATGCCATTTTGTTTATTATGTTAAACATTTGCCTATTTTATTTATTTACACTTTAAAAATTTCATCTCATGGGCAATCTTACAATTTGAGAGTTACTTATGCTAATAAATAATATTCTAGATATTATAATAGGTTGAGTAGTACAAGTTCTACTTTACATCCATTACCGTTTCCAACCTGTGACACGGGTCAGTTTTATATTTTCCACTACCAGCCTGCTAAGCTAGTCCTAGCTTCATATGCCTTATAATCTAACTTAAGACTAGGACAGGCACAACATCCAGTCCCCGACTGTCAATTTATCATTGTAAAAGGGTAAACTTATATTTCACCAGTGATAATTTTTTTGGCCATACCGGGAATCAAACCCGGGACCCTTAGCTCAGTAGACAGACGTGCTACCGACTGAGTCAAGGAGTAGCACAAGTATTGAGACTTAATGTTAAAACTTATTTCTAATAACTTATATTTTTGTTACTGTTTTGTATATACATTAAATTCTCAATTTTAACACAAATTGTAGTAAAAAGCGTTAACCTATAGAGGATCGACATTTTTCTCTTTTAGCCCTTAAGTAAACTACCCTTAATTTTAGGGTTGGATCGATGATTCCAAAAATCCTTCTGAGGAACCTTATGAAAACCCTAGATACCAAGTTTTAGCTCGGTTTCGGCTCTAGGCCTAGTAACAAAAAAGACGGCATTGCAAAAACCACTTTTTCGAGTTCAGGGGGATCATAAAACATTGACATTCATAAAAATCTCAATTTTTTTTTTACTATAACAATTCTTCCTCTCTTAGGGATTGCAACAAAGTAAAAAAATAATTAAAAAGTTAATTAACAATCAAATGTTGATTCTGATTTTTTTTTTAATGCATGAATCTCTCGAGGATTTGAAGAACCCGTCTCTAGAATATTTACCTGGCAAGCAGACATAATCACTCCAGATGGGCTCAAAGTAGCCTTGGGAACATTTGCACACTCTGCGGTAGCACTTGGAATGAGCGATAGATTCACAGTGCTCTTGCTTGGTACAGCGCGCGCCCAACTCTACAATCAAACACCGATTAACCGTTTTATCAAAATGACGTCAACCATCAGAAATGTGTAAAGGTAGATTTTTTATAAATCTGAAACAAAGTAAGCAAAACTTGGCCATTGAAAAGTAAAAGATATATTTTTTCCCCCCAAATAATAAATACGGCCAGATCCAAAGCAAACAAAGATCACTAATATTTACCCGACTACAGAAGGAGGAAGGTAATATGGTTGGGTGTAATGTTTGCTGTTACTTCTTTTTCTAAACTACTCAACTGATTTTGATGACTGGTATTAAATTATTAGTTATGAATTTAGGAACTGTTCTTAACTAAGTATCTTATGGAACCAATAGGGAGGGGGTGCATGAGAGCACAATTTAATGTTTTGAGATGTTAAATTTTTGAACATTACGAGTCAGACTTGTGTAGCTATCAAACAGTTTTATAAGCGTTTCACAAAAAAAGGATAAAATAAAATAATGAATTAAAAACCTAATATCTGTGTACAGAAAAAAAAAAGTTTCATGTATTTTCTTTTAGTTTACACTATGAGGTACTCACTCAGGTACTTATTAGCTAAAGGTATACATAATAATAATAATATTTAGCGCCGCATCTTAATACCCGGTCGGGTTATACGCTTTAAGTACTAATTACTCTAATGGATTAGGAATTGGGAAGGTTGAAGTAGAGGAGGTGAACCCGCATATGCGTGGAGGGAGAGTGGAAAACCATTTAGGAAAAACCGCCCCCAGTTCACCCGACTGAGATTCGAACCTCGATCTCCCCGTCCTCAGCAGTCGAGCTCAACACGACAAGTGCGTTAGCCAACTACGCCACCGAGGCGGTTAGGTATACATAGAAAGTGTGAATAGTTACAGGGCATCGACATTTAATGCTGCTATAGATAAGGGCACCTGGCCCGCTAGGGTATTAAACTTTCATGTCCTGTAACCAGGGGAGGCTTGTCCTAAAGAACATAAGGGCATGTGCCCTCCTACCCAAAAACCAATTTACACATACAAACAACTATGAGTTGGCGATATAGGGGAAGGTGAGGGGAGGTCTTAATGCACAGAACACTGTACGAGGGCACATGTTGAGATGGTCCCTATCTAATTCTTAATGTAGCACGATTAACAAACCAATACTCTGGCTGAGGCGCTTGCAAATGGAAGACATAAAGGTATCATAATTAATTTAGTGCATTATTTGCATATTTTTTTGCTTATAATTATTAAATTCATTCAACAGTTCAAGTCTTTTAAAAACTGAATCCTGGAATTAATTATAAGTAGTACATTATTAATAATAGATTTAGTTTTGATGACAAATTTTTAATTGAGAATTAAGGCAGGCCATAGCCAATTTTAAATATATTATATATAATTAGCACCGCGTCTTACTACCTGTTCGGGTTATACGCTTTAAGTACTAATTACTCTAATGGATCAGGGATTGGGAAGGTTGAATTAGAGGAAGTGAACCCGCATATGCGTGGAGGGAGAGTGGAAAACCATTTAGGAAAAAACCACCCCAAGTTCACCCGACCGAGATTCGAACCTCGATCTCCTCGTCCTCAGCAGTCGAGCTCTACAGGACAAGCGCGTTAGCCAACTACGCCACCGAGGTGGGTCCTTCCATATCTAATACTCTTGTTTGATTGTTATTGTTTTTCATGCTTTGCATCTTGATACCCATCCTAGCTATCCACGTATTTACAATAATGAGGTAAGAGATAAGAAAGGTGGTGTTTTTGAAGAAACATACCCACATTTGCATGGAGAAATACTGTTAAAACATTTAGGAAAATAATAAAACACTTTGAGGTAAACAAAATTATGCAAGTATGTAGTCTTTATATATGATTGAAAGGTTTTATCCTTTCACTTTGGTTTTGTGTCCCAAAATTCCCCAAAAATGTACATATTTTAAGGAAAAGTAATTAAAGAGCTATAAATTAGATATAATTATCTTGAATCAATTGTGTGAAAATTGTTTTAGTTGGTTCTTTATAACCTTACAGAATTGTATCGGTTTGTCACTGAACAAAACAATTATTTTCAAATTTTAAAATATTAAATCTATAAGTTCCCTACCCCCGATACCTAACCCATATTTGCGGCACTTCCTGCACCCTCCAAAGGCTTCCAACATCCCTGAGTTTGTACCTACCAATAGTGGGTATACTGCCTCCACCCCCACAGGTACCTTGTGTGGACATGAGGGCGCCCGGAATACACTTGCAGCTGTTGCTAAAACAAGATGTCCATTTCCCCAAACTGCTGCACTGCTCTGGATACTCACAGCCCCATCCCAAACTCTTCGCTTCTGTAAGACATTACACTAAATATAGCGTTAAATCAGGGTTACAAATACTCTCACAATTATGTATACTATTCCACAGCATACTTGACATACCACCGCTTTTCAATAATCATAACACTTTTTGGTAATTTTAAGTATGATAAATAAATAAACAAACTCAAACTTGGATGTGATGTAATCATGGTGGCTACAAACAGGGAAAACCTGGAAATGTCAGGGAATTTAACTAAAAATAAGGAAAAGTCAGGGAATTAAAAAAAATTATGTATAAAATATCCCATTAATTTCACAACTTAACACTAAAACTTAAGTTAAATAAAATAACATTTTAATCTTTAAATAACTGATAAAATTGTTTATGTTTAATAGATACAAACTTTTTTTTAATATATGATCAATAATAAAAAAAGTCATCCTCCACCATTAAAACTGGAAAAAAGTAGTCAGGGAAAATTGAAAAATGTTGCCTGGAAAACCTGGAAAAGTCAGGGAATTTTGTAAAATGTGTCTTGTAGCCACCCTGTGTAATGGATGTCTATAAGCTTTTCTTTCCCTATTTCACATATTCGTCAAGCTTACCGGTTACCACTAAAGCCTTATTAAAATCTTAAACAATCATCTATACTTTACAAAATAACAGGTATTTGTTTCTATTTTTTTTAAGAGATGGAAGGGCTACATTTGCTAGGCTATGATCTCGAAAGGAGTATGCGACTGGTGAAAGTTTTGGAACAACTGTTAGATGAATATAGACAACTTGCAAACTAAGAACCTTGAGTACCTACCACTGAACAACTAAACTCCCCAGCCTATTATCAAATTACTGTGTTTATTGGTAACTAATTGCGGTACAAACACACACAAGAATGACCAATCTCCATGTTTTGAACCACAGATTCCTAGATTTAAAGAAGGCCTCACTAATACTTTAATAAATTAGTAAAAGCTCCTGATGAATGTCTTTTTTTATATAGGTTTTGTTCTATTAGCCCTCATTTTACTAAGCCCTAAAATACTGGATTTTCTGTCCAAGTTTCACTGGTTAGATTACAAGTTGGCACTTACAGTAGGATGGGTATGATTGGTAGTCTATAGGTTACAAGTCACACTACAGTAGCCCCATGGCTTCTTTGGTGCTGACTGACAGCTCACAGCTGACTTCTGACAGTCAACATTTAGATATATACCTAAATTTTGACCGTCAGAAGTGACAACAGCTAAACACATGTTTTTGCAGATCATATGGTTCGGCGTAGGAATACATAATTTGGTCTGGTAACTTTTCAAAGCCGTCAGCTGTGAGCTGTGAGCTATCGATCAGCACCAAAGAAGTCATGGGGCTACTGTACCTACCAATACAGATATAATCTGTGCCGACATCTGTTGATAAATTGATTGTATGGTTAACTTTTATCCAATCCAATTAACGTTTTATTCCTGGTAGTAATAGTTTGTTCCACAAAATGTAAGACTATTGCATATATGGCCCTAAGTATTTAGTAAATAGAGGTGTTTTTTCGTGTATTCATTATTTTAATATAGGTAGTTTGAAATTGACAGGAATCACACCTGTAATCTTAAATTTGCCGCATTGATACTCTTTCATTGAGCTGTTCAAGTTAGTCCTGTACATTGGCTACTTAATAACTTATAGAACGCCCAGTTGTGGAGCATTGTCTCGCAAAGCCAAAGATTATGGGTTTGATTCCCATGTCTTGCGTGTCATTTTTTTCAACTACTTATCTTCAAACGAATACCTGTAAATGGCACCAAATCTATACTATTGATAGTTCCACTATATTATACTTATTAATTAATCTAACAATGGGGATAAGGGATTGGTTTAGGATGGTAGATTAATGTTAAAAAAAAATAACTGGGGGAAGGGTTTTAAAACCCACGGTTCGAACACAACAGCATTACCGTACTATAGAAGTAGCTCTTGGGAAAAGTAATTTTCTGCACAAACTTGGGTTTTGGATGCTGTGTTAAGCTTGGTGGGAAAATTCATTAGTTTCAAATATATCGGATAAGCTAGTTCTATAAGTGTGACGTTCTATGTGTGTAATCTGTATTTAATTTGATTGAGAGGGAGAATTATTCAATTAATGAGTGCGTAAGTATACATGGTGAGATCCTACCTGCTGTGAAGATCCGGTGAAGCAATAACCCAAGTAGGCCTACCTGGGGTTGTGATGGAGATGATCTTGGTGGATTCTGATCAGACGCTCATTTACGCAAGTTAGGATAAGGATGAGTTTATTTAAATTAGCGAAAGAGAGTGCAAAATACTAAGAGAAACTGGGGAGTTGAGCCGTGGTTGTGACACACGTCTACCTTTGAGGAAAACACTTTGCGAACTAACAGGAAACGCGCGTAAAAATACGAGAGATCAATTGTACCACCCTTACAAAACATAATTAATGAAAGAAAAGGCGGTAAACAGAAAAATGTGATAATTACATAAATTAATAATGAATGAATATAAGAAATATTTAATTAAGTAAACAATAATGAAATTGATACTAAAATAATAAAATATAAAGAAATAAATACTAAACATAATCCATTAGTCCTACAACCTTTTCAACAGACAAAATAAGGTGGATTAGCTGGATTGACGTAATTAACTTTCAAATAATAAGTGATTGAGATAGTTTTATTGTATAATGTTTCCATATGTTACCCTGAAAGGTACAGCTTATAAGACAGGGCCATAGTCCATCTAGGTTAAGATTTGCCTCTCAGGGTAAACAGAGTCTATATATAAGGTGTACAATCTTTGCATTATTAATGAGAGGCTAAATTAGGAGTTTTAGACTAACTTCACCTCCCTTCCAAAATTATTGTGAGCATAAGGGAGGGACATAGCAATACATATTTGTTCTAGAACTTTATTGTTATTTAAATCAGTATTTATTTGGTTTATTCGCAGAACAGTGTCGGGGTTTTGTCGTTTTGTCTTACAACCTGTCCAGGCTCTAGGTATTTAATGGGATAAAGATGAGAAAGTTAGAATTTTTAGGAAATGTACCAGCATTTGTGTGAAGATACTGTGCAAAACCGTTAAATAAACACGCTAACTTCGGTACACCTGGCCAGAATTTGAACCTTGACCTCCCATTAATAGTGAACTAAAGCCTGACACTTAGTCTACATTCCCACCAATGCATACACTACCATACACCCAAAATTTAATCTTTACATATTTTTTTAAACTCTTTCAGAGTATTTGTATTTCAACTTATCTTCACTCTAAAAAAAAAAAAAAAAAATGGTGCAACAGATAGTTCCACATTGATTCCTTAAAATGGCGACTTATGATTTTTCACATTTCTTTGACTTGTTTTCACTTTTATGACATGGACTCCACTCATTTCTTGCCTAAGTGGTTGTCATGGGAACAGCTCACTAAGAAGCTTCTAAGAAAATAGTGTGTATAAGTCATTCACGAGCTAAGTTTACCTGGATGACAGCTCGAAATGTTACTAGAAGTAATCCCTAATATATCACTACACCAACAGCTGACATCTATCACTTTGGATGACTGTAATGAAAACAGATGGTAATATATTAATGTGATAGTTAACCACAGTAATTTAGGACAATATTATTTATATATTTATTTGAGGTCGGACACAAAGCTTATTTATAGCTTTATTCCCCTTAAAAAAATATTCACACCACTTCCACAAAAACTTCTAGTGAACATAGCTTCAAAATGGCGACTGACGAATTTAAACCATATGATTGAACATAACGGTAAACAAGTTTTTTACAATGATGCGGACACGCAGTTGATGAAAATACTTTATTCAGTTAAATATTTAAAAATACGATAACATAATCATAAAATCGTGTATTGTATGTAAAAAAATGACAACAATTTTCTCTTTTCCAAGTAAATACGATGCCTGTATTAAAAGGTATTGATGTATGCACTATATTAAACATAATCAATAACGTTCTAAAACGAAAAATGAGTACTTTTAATTATGTTTAAAATATTGTTTCGAATTGGACAAAAAGAAATTATTTAAAAAAATGAAATGGTATGGGAAAACTTAAGTTTACGTTATTTTAAATGCAATATATAACAGGTAATTAAAGATCTTTACATTTATAACAAAACAGTGATATTTTACAAGTGTTGGCAACCCCAAACCTAAACATATGATTTTCGAACTGTCATCCAGATAAAAACCTATCGTGAATGGAATATACCTAACATACAGACTGACTGGTCCGTGCTGGTGTTTATGACCATGAAGCCCTGGCCACACGTGCAAAGCTGCCTCTCACCGCATACCTCATTGTCAACCTGGGTGTAACAGTCTTCATCTGTGTTGCAACTTTCTTGAAGAACGGCTGTGAAACAATCACACATTATATTTATACATAGAATAATGTGATCTGCAACTATCACTTCTGATAGATAGTATCTATGGAATAATATCAATAATTAAATAAAACGTTATCAATTCTGGCTGTAAAAAAAAAAGTTACTTCCTATCACAATC
>CABEEJ010002778.1:10650-38990 GCA_901482245.1 Timema douglasi
CACTTACGCTAATGTGTAATGGTAGGGTGATTGTGAGATGAAATGGAGGACCTACAGTTTAACGTGGAATCCGAACCACGGTGGAGGCCTGGCATTCCCCACATTTACAAGATGTCTTGTCAGAGGTGAAGGAGGGGTTTGGTAATCAGATAAATCTGTGCCGGGACCGAGGATTGAACCCCGGCCACCAGCATAGAAGTCTGACACCTTACCCCTAGACCGCCAGGTCACCCAGAAACAAGAAAACTCAAGAGATTTATTTATATCTAAAAAAGGGAGTTTCACACAAGTATATTTTTTAAAAACATTGAAATATTAGTGAGTCGAAGACATTTAACCACAAGTGTAATCCTCACTATGACGACTGATGAGCTCTTATTTTGTTTCAAGTGCATGGATAAGACATGTCCTATTTTCACTAATCTGTTTCTGTGTTAAATACTGTTGGTGAACTTCTTCGCATACTTTATCCAAGGATGAGATGGCAGGTTTGAACGTTTGCATTTTTATTTCATATTTTAAATTCGGGTTTTATCTTTCTTAATAATATTGTTTTAATAATTTAGTTTTCACTTTTGCTAACCACAATTCAATGCCGTAGTTGGGAGGGGTCTCAAACCTCCCCGAAATATTATGAACAAAATATATATAACTTTATTTGTGGTCCAAAACATATCAAAATTAAGCTACAAGTACAAATCAGGGGGCTGTCTTACCATAAAAAGCACTTCAGAAAGCTTCTAGAGGTGTTTAATATTATAATTGGTCTTAGCCTCCAGCAGTTAGAGGGTTATGTTGTCATAAAAAACACTTCAGATAGCTTCTAGAACTGTTTATAACTTATAACTTTTTCTAGCCTCCGGTAATCGGGAGATAGGCCCACCGAAACCCCTCNGGCAGGTGACGCGCGGATTGCCGTAATTGTCTCCCCAACGTAGGGGCCAGGCTTACCATTCACGCTTTAAATAGAAGCCTTTGCATAGAAGTAAAAACTAATTAAAAATCACATGTCTTATCTCCTCTCCATTGCTTAACCCCTTTTATCCCTGAAAAATATGGTTGAGTAATGTTTGCACATATTGTGTCATTGAGGTAAAACCATTATGTTGCAAACATTAGTAACATGACCCCACAATAGCTAATTTTATGAAATAATAGAATGTATTTTTTTCTATAATGAGATACGTTGATGTAAATTCTTTTGGAAAACACAGAACCCCGAGCAGACTACACTTGCAA
The DNA here is from genome assembly GCA_901482245.1 of Timema douglasi. Taxonomy (NCBI): domain Eukaryota; kingdom Metazoa; phylum Arthropoda; class Insecta; order Phasmatodea; family Timematidae; genus Timema; species Timema douglasi. The sequence continues at coordinate 11,890 of CABEEJ010002778.1, forward strand.
CCAACAAACAAAATATTTCAATGCCCAAATTTTTATTTTATTGGTCACGCTTAATTCGATAGTGTAGTTTGAAAATAACTTGTCAAGCTATTCTTAAAGTGTTTTTATCTATAGTAAAAGATATTATTAAGGAATCCCTGATATTTAAATGTCTTCAAGTAAAAATATACATAGTTATATTAGACCAAAATAGATTAAATGGTACAAACTGGGCTAAATAATACCTGAGAGTTTACCAAAATGAAACTTTTCTTACTATTTTTATTGAAATTCTGTTAAACATATGCAATAATAATAAATAATATTAATAATTCTAAAGTATTCAAAAATATCACTAGTTTTACTATTATTCGTGCATGCTAAAATAACTTTTAAATTGTTATGAGTTGGGAGAACTGATGTTATTTTCAAAATTAATTTAATATATAAAGGTCAAGTTTACCATGAATTATGATGTATTTCTGTAGAAGACTCTGGATCATGAGACATATTAAAAGTATTTTGAAACATTTCATGGTTCTAGAAAAGCCCAGGACAATAAACAATATTAATATTCACTGGCACAAGTTCTTACAACGACTCTAGAGAAAGCGTCTAAACCACTGGTAGACGTTCAAATGCACGAATAAATTTATATTATTGGAAACATATCTTGTTATAAGTATGATATGGTCTAGAAAAAAAAACTAGATTGCGGAAATACTTTAAACTAGCCACTTTCCTTACTAGTTTCTGACAACCAACTTTCTAATGGTCGGAACTTGCTTGGACAGAAATCAATATAGAAATACATTGTTTGTGTTTATGAATTTGTAATGCTAATAAAACAAACATTTCGAATATCTGTTTTCATCATTACAATATAATTTTAACCCTCAAAATCAACAATAGAATTCATTAGGTGTTTAAGGATGTCTGAAAAATATATATTTTATGTGATTATTATCATAACGAATTATGTAGGCTTATTCATAAATATCTAAAAAATAAGGACTATATAGTTTTGTTTCTTTGGTTCCACAACCATACTTTGAACCTTTCCGTCAGGACGCCCCTGGGATTGAATATGTGCAACTTCAGCCCAGACCTCGACCCTCAGGGGAGATGTACCCCCCCCCCCTCCCCAAACAACCAAACGCCGCTGATCAGACCCCTCCGCCGCCCCCGAACTTCTCATGTACATCAAAGTTAGCTGGGATGCGAAAATGTATTGTTCTAAATATTGGATCACGATTATAAAAAAAAAAATGGGAACCAATTATGTAAATTTTAAGAAAGTGTCAAATTGTAATCAGTCAAGGTAAATCTTCACTGTCAGTTGGGTGTACATTAAATTCATACAATAGAATCGCGTGAAGCGCTTATCATACAAGATATTGAAATTACTCCATTAGAGAATGGATGTTATCGACTTTACAATGAATATAAAAATGAATAAATATATTTTGTAATTAAACTGGCCGTCAGTACAATTAGCGCATTCAACATAGGAATACGATGGACGCAATTATAAATCCCAACGTGTAAATATATAGCATCAGCATGGAAGTCTAAGGTTCAAAGTTTGTATACCCGCGCATATAGTGTGAAATGCAACAGACTCCACTATAAATATTAATATATATACATATACTATCAAATAATGAATTATTATATAGAATTTTATTCTAACACGAGGAGACTGAAAGGTGACTGCAGTTGCAATAAACCGCGTGAAAAAGTAAAACATCACAAAATTAACATTTAAAAGAATTTAAGTTCAAAACAATAATTTTGACAAAGATAGCCCCCCACTACGCCGAAAATTAATTTTGGTTAGTAAATAATAGAACCCGGCTTTAAGTTGCCGCCCTCACCTTGGTCAGTCGACGGTACAATGAGTGAACTTTGAAAACAAACGTCCCAATATATATATAATTATTACTAGCACCGCGTCTTACTACCCGTTCGGGTTATACGCACCCAATATATACCCATAATCGTATTCACAGAGAGAAGGGGTAAGGGAAGGAGGAGTAGAAGAAAATAACACAAACACAACAAGCAAAGAAGGAACTGGTAACTCGTAGAAGGAGCCAGAACGCTCCAGTGGCGGAACTCGCAACTCGACGCGGCAACGCGGAGCCTCATTCTTTTGTTTCCGGCTGGGCGTGGATTTATTCCCGAGCAGTCAGTCGAACGAAAGCTCCACTTAGTTGAGTAGAGTGTCAGAGAGCGGAGGTCGGTCCACGTGTTCTAGTGCTGGAGTTAATCAGGGGGGTAGGGGGGGGGGGTTGGTGAGTGTTGCCTCCATTTGAATTAACTTGAACTTGTAACTCGTTACAATATTAACTATTTAAATCTTTGTAGCATAGACATTATTTCGAGTCATACAATTAAACAAACCATTGTTTGCTCGTTTACATTTGGCTCGTGATCTATGACGTCAGGAATAATTAATCATACGGTATTGACTTTACCGTTATTACAATAATGAGTGATTTATAAACCCCTCTCCCCTTTCCTCGCAAAATTGAATCCTAGATATTGTTTTCGAATGTCATGAGGTATATGTTTAAAGTCCATCATGCCATATTATTAGTATTATAAGCACTGTAACAAACACTATCTAATAAATCACATTTTATAAACACAATACTTATTTGTGATAAGAGTGTTTATTAAACTATATTCGCAAGGGAAACACGCTTAAATTAATATTGTATGTTGTATGAATTTATCGCGGTAAAAGAAGATATAATGTATATATCTGAGCTATATTTGCGGAATATTAAGAAATGACAATGAGCGCACCAACAATAAACTTATTTTGGAAGATATTAAATCACAGACCTAATCTTTTAAGAAATGTTAAAAGATGATGTGATGTACACCGAGTAAAGGTGGCTTCAGGATTGACAGCTCTAGATTACAAGTCAAGGATATTTTAATAAACAAAATACTCATAAATTCAAGCTTAACTTACACTTTGGGAAAGCCGTCTGAGTGTAGAAGACGTCCAGGAATCCCGCCTTAATTAAGAAACGGTACTTTATTTTAAAATTTTATCCAAGCCAAATTTGAGGCTGAAGGTATCGATATGTTCCTATGGAATTAAAAACATTAAATTTTAAGTTTTAGAATTAAGAAGAAAAAGAAAACGGTGAGAATTTAAACTGTTATTTAAAAGGATTATTACGATCCTAAAATAAAAGTAAATGGTTAGAAATATAAATGTAGTTTTTCTCAGACAAATAATATCATTTTTAATAAGTTCACAACAATATTATATTAAACATAATAGTTTACCAGCTCTTTGGAGATTTTGAATCTTCATAAATACCGTAGATTAATAATATTTCTATTCAAATAGAACCTTTAGAGAAATATTGTTGAGATCATCTAGGCCTTGATCGCAGCACCGTCACTAGCAAATACAAATAAATGAGTTTGACATTGACTGCATGACTAATAAATTATATTAAATAGTTGTAAAGATGATTAAAAACTTTATTTTATTATTATTATTATTATTATTATTGTCAGTAGTAATAGTAGTAGTAGTAGTAGTAGTTGTTGTTGTTGTACTACTACTAATATATCTTAGAACAAAATTTTCGAAAACAGGTTTTTAGTAAACCACCCTTAAGTAAGTTTTAATCAGAAAAAAACAAACATATCATATAGTTATTTTAAATAATAACACTTTATAAATAAATTTTAAATAAAAACGTTCAAACCACAGCCAAAAAGTTTTAAATATTAAAAAATTAGTATTTTGTAAACTAACATTGGGTTGAATCTTCCTAAAAAAAATTAATACAAATCTTTCATAAAAAATTTTCTAGATACCGATTTCGAACTAAATTCTAATGATCATCTAAAAAAAATTCACAAGTTAACTATTGTTAAATTAATTTATTTTAGAAAAATTAGCATTCAATTTTTATTTATATGTTGTACCCGAACGGCCTCAATTAGAAGGCGAGTTTGTTTAATATTGTATGTTGTGAGTTGCGAATGACAAAAAGAGCGTTGCGAGGTTGTTATGATTATTCTATAAACACACAAACTAGAGGAGCTAACCACAAAAGTGTCGTCAGCATTCCTTAGTGAGAAACCACACCCGGAGGCCCAGTTAAAATTAAGGGGATTGAGCCCTCCGTGGCTGACTACAGAACATCGAAGGCTAGGGGTTACTCTGACAATTTCGGGGATACGCGGGCTAAGACGCCGGTTCATCGGTACCAGTATTGGGGGCTGCCAGTCGATTCCAGAGAGCCCGGTTCGGTGACCGTGTGGGGGTCACTTAGGATTCAGACATGCCATTGGGTAAACCCCATCAACACCTCGTTTCGTCACACGTTCCTTAATGTTCTGTATGTTATTTCATTCTAACTTCACTTCTTACATCACTTTTGTAATAAATACAGTAGTATTAATAAACCTCTTTTAAAAATCAAATCTAACGTCAATCACAAACCCACAAAAGTATTCGGTGATATCACCTCCCCCTTAACTCCGGCCACAGACATTCTGACAGATTCCAAGACACACACAAGGAAGGGTGGTGACAATCTAAACTAATCCCCAGTTAACCAATTTTGAACAAAATCGAAAGAGCTATTTCAAAACATTTCAAATTTTTCAAAAAACAAAAAACAAAACCAGTTATCAGTTAAGTATTATTGAGTGATTTTTTTAAAATAAAAATAAAAATATACAATTATTTCTAATGTTAAAAACATAACTTTGAGTCAAATGGCAAGAGGGATATTAAAACTAAATTTTAATTAAATATTACCGTGGTCATCAGTAAACCTTAAACAAACATTTCGCCTAAAAATAAGTATATTTGTTAATTTTAAAGTCAAACATTCCCTCTTGTTCACTTTTAAACATAATCGTTAGAGCCACTTTAAGGAATGTTTAAAGACAGACAAACGGCATCGCATAAACCACTTATCCAGTTTCAGGGGGTCATGAAAACTTCAAAAAATTTCAAAATTTCGAGTTCGATTTTTGTGAGGATCTCAATACTTCTCTCATTGAGGGGTCGAGAAAGAGTATAAAGGATCATGATATTGTGTTTAAAACTAGTTTATAATATAAACTTGTCAAATTTCCAAGAACATTTGATGGTGTGTGCATGCCTGCTAAATAAAGGGTTCCAGGCTCGTTTCCCACCATGGTCGAATAATTATTAAGATGTATTAATTAAGATTGATACCAAGGGACTAGGTGTAGTGTATGTTCTAGAATAAAACTAGTTTGTATGGCGTCTGCTAATGCAATAAGTTGGATCAACAAGTGCAATTTAAATAACAATAACAATGATAATGTAATGTAATAATATTTGCCCCTGTTGATTTGGCGAAAATATGCATGAAGAGGTCTGGAAGCATTTAAAGTAATTCTAGTATTTTCAGACAATGAGCACGTGAAAAAATAATGACTGGGCTTAGAAAAATTGATGAATGATCTACAGTCAAAATATTATTTTTAGTTATTTATTACCTTATGCTCTTCATATTCTTAAATATATCATATTATGGCTGTAATAATAATAATAATAATATTTAGCACCACGTCTTACTACCCGTTCGTGTTATACGCTTTCAGTACTAATTACTCTAATGGATTAGGAATTGGGAAGGTTGAATTAGAGGAAGTGAACCCGCATTTGCGTGGAGAGGAGAGTGGAAAACCATTTAGGAAAAACCACCCCCAGTTCACCCGACCTAGATTCGAACCTTGATATCCCCGTCCTCGGCAGTCGAGCTCAACACGACAAGCGCGTTAGCCAACTAAGCCATCGAGGCGGGTATTATGGCTGTAAATATTGCTGGTTTTATTTATTAAAAAATTTAATTAGGGTCTTAAGAGATAAATCTTGAAATTGTCTCTATTAATAGTTTTCTTCGCAATGTTTTAGATCTTGTTTATGGTGGACTCTATGAACCAAGTGTGTTTTAAGGTGGAACATTAAAACAGTCACTAAAAAAAATCTTAATAGATTTCTAAGTTATGAATGGACATTTCTGACAGTTATGTGTTTAATAGTTCTATTTTAATGTATTCGTAAGTCATGTTACCTGCAGCTGTTAGTTTTGATAATATTATTTAAAATGATTGATAATTTCTATATTATTTTTAGCACCGCGTCTTACTATGTAATATTTGGGTTATTCGCTTAAAACAACACTAATAACATAGTAAAATGTAAGTAATATGATCATAAAAAATCTTTTTATTATCTAAATGGTAGTCCAAATGTCAAGTATTAAGGCAATTGATATAATTTTAGTGGGCCTACTTGTTCACCAAAATAGTGTACCTAACCACCAGAACTACATTTGGCTATGGTTTTTTGATGAAAATATGTTGAAATATTTTATTTGTGTTTTATTTGCACATGGTGGTATAATTTTAACAAATACATCCGACATTTTGGCAGGGTGTGTATTTGCAGCAGTGAAAACATGGCTCGTTTTTATCGAAAGAACACCCAGAATATCAGTGGCTTTGAGGATCGTTGAATCACACACACACACACACACACACACACTTCCAAGGGTTAATCACTCGAGATTTTTGCAAGTCTTCTGTGTAGTTGAGGTGCCAGCTCAAAAATTGATGGTTAAAAGACTCAAGCTGTTCCTTTTAAATGTCAAGATTGTAAGACTATGGAATTAATGGAGCCGCACTTTGGGCGTCAATTGTTGCACTATCGAATCAATCGCCCTGCTTTGGGCGTCGATTGAAACACTACGGATTAATTCCCTGATATAATAATGCTGTGATGATGCTTAGGTTGTCTATAGCTCCGTGATCGAGCGCCTATTATCACCGTACGGAAAAGATACCGTTTAACCAGCTGTCTATATCTCTGTTCGAGCACTAATTAAATCGGTATATTAAAAAAATGTAAGAAAGAGAACTGTTGATGGCTGTTTATTCACACACGGTTTATTTAAATGACACCTGTTAATTACTTATACATATTTCAATTAAATGTTTTATATCACTGCACACTTGTGATATTAATGTAAGTTATTTTATACTGTGTTAGACTGACTGCCAGTGTGGTGCTCTAACTGACTTGTGCGTGGGCAGGAGCTGCCTTAAACATACGCACAACGGTTTATATATGACATACCCCTTGCCTTTTTCTCCCCTCGTCAACAGTGTAAAATCTAACTAATAGAAAGAGTCCTGGCGACAGGTGTTGTGAATGCTAGCTTCTTATTGGTATAGGGGATTGGCGTCTTTTGCCAAATACTCTGTAGTTGTTCCTTTTAACAGGAAGTGACGCAGTTGTTCTTTTAACAAGAAAGATGGTATAAAAATATATATTTTAAAGGTTAAATCCTTTACCCATTATTTCTGAGAAGCGCGTGTTTCTTCATGAATGAATCTTAAAAGGATACTCTACATACATTACTTTAAATAAAAATTACCCTCATACATGACTTTTTACATAATTTAGATTAATCCAAACCAATATCATTACAAGATCCAAATAATAAGGTAATGCACCATGTGACACATGAAAGGATAGATTTAGAGGTTTGTTTTAGGAGTCTGCAATCCCTCTCCCCCAGCCTTCTGTAGAAGTACCGGGAAAAAAATATTATTAATAATATATTGTGTTTGTACTTTTTCGCAATACCTAAACTAGTGGATTACTGAAGTATTAGTAAATTAATAATAACCACAGCCCCAATTATATTTTTATTAATTTTTACATTGCTTCAAGGTGAAATCAATGTTTAAAATAATGACTTGCCAACTTCTAATGAGAAACTTATATCTGAGACATCAGATAAATCTGTTTCTTTTTACGGCCTTAAACATATATATATATATAAACATAATTAAGATGGCCACAGTGATCCGTGGGAAAGTATCAATGGCTATCAGGCCACTTATATCCATTGTTATTGTGGCATTGTGTCCATTTAGGAAAAATATCAAAGAAAACTTTGAAACTTCTTATCTCAAGTTAAAGAGGAAGGTTCTTTATCTCAGATCACCCACTTGGCCCATATCAAGGTCATATAAACAGCGTTAGCTTGGTAGTCTTCGCTAACGTGATGTTATTCTCCTGGAGCAGTGTTTATGATGAAATTATGATGTTTAGAATGTTAAAAAAAACTATTACTACTAACTACTACTTACTGATTCAATATATTTATATGATATTCTTGCTAAACATTTAATTTAATAAATTCATCCTTTTCCTTTATCTATAGTACCTTGTAAAATATAATAGCTTAGATATAACGTTTTATGGCGTATCACTATTTAACCCTTCACCTCTTTATCTACTATCGAGGTTCCAGTGGTCCCCCGGTGTGCATGACTCCTATTTATTGTTCCTCCATCATCGGATTTTTTTTTAGGAACACTCTCTTTGAACCCTAACAAACTTTTCTCTGTTGTTCAAGCATTATTTAGAGTTAAATAGAGCAGGTGCTGAAAATAATTCAATTGGGTGGATTTTATAGTATGCTAGATTCTAGGAAAACACGCAATGGGAAGAAGAGCAGACGGAAAAAAATCCGCACCCATGAATGCTCACATGAAAAAAACCCACATGGAAAAAAAGCCCATACGTAAAAATGCTCACAAGTAAACAAGCTCCCATGGAAAAATGACCATATGGAAAAAAGCCCATACGGAAAAATGCTCACAAGTAAACAAACTCTCACGGAAAAATGACCACATGGAAAAATGCAAACATGAAAATGTCCAAACTAAAAATGATCCCGGAAAAAAGGCTCACACTAAAAGTGCGCACACGGAAAAATTCCCATAGAAACAAATGCCCTCATTCATTTTTACTTTCTCATCAAAATAAAAAGTATTGTAATCGTGAAAAAAAATCAATAACAAAATAAAAAATGTAAACAAGAAGAAAAACTGCATTTTACAATTCTGCCAGTCTCCTTGTCTGTCTGCCTGTGTATGTTCTCAAACTTGATATATATATATTTTTTTTAGTTTGAACCTCTGGATTTTTTTATTTCATTTTCACCCTAGCTCTTAAATTAAGGGTGATGAGTGCTTTTTTGAATTCCAATTTCGAAAATGGTTTTAACGATTTCGTTCGAAATTGATATATTAGACTATGTTTGACCTCCCAAATAAGTAAGATAACACCTTATATTTGGTTTTTGGGTAAAAATTTGTTGAAGGGAAATATACAGATAAGTAATTTTAGAAAATTTGAAATGTTTTGAAAGCGGCTCTTAACGATTTTGTTCCAAATTGGTATATGTGGTATGTATGTCATTACAAAAATAAATGGTACGGAACTCCGCATGGACTTTCTCGCTCTAGTATTTAAAGATTTAGAAATTTACTCAACATTCGTAATATAATATACATTAGCGAACCCAAGAACAAATTGTGCTATAATTACAAAAAAGAATGTCCCACGGTTTTAAATCTTATAATTTTATTTCTAAAGAACTAACATCTTCATTTGTATATTTGGACCAATAAAAAATATCAATATTGGGTCTCCAATGTATTAAAATTTTGACTTGAGGTTAAAATATTCTACATTTTATTAGGGGATGTACGCATATCTTATGGTTATCGCATTGGTATTAAAATTCTTTTTTATAAATTTAGATCAACAAAATGAGTAATTATTTACTATTGAGTCTAAAATGAGAGAGATAATTCATTGCTCTAAAAAAGGTGGATCCAGGAGTGGATCGTAAGGGGCGCGGGCCCCCTTTCAAGAAATTAAACCAATTAAATCAATGTTAAAGTCACTACAATTTTATTGTCACGTAATACTATCTCACTAACCAGATTTCATTTTTTAAATTATTATTGATAATATTCTTAAATGATTAATATATGGTAATTATTATTAATACTTAAAACAATCACATTAAGTATTAAAATGGTGAATATGGGCATTAATGAAAACACCCAAATTTAAGTTGTGTGCATTTCACCTTGTTGCACAAATATTGTCTAGGTTTAAATCTATTCTATCGTTTTTATTATTACTATTTCAATGATTAATAATAAATTAATAATAAATAAGATTTATCTGATTACTAAACCCTTCCTTCACCTCTGACAAGACATCTTGTTAATGTGGGGAATGCCAGGCCCCCACCGTGGTTTGGATTCCACGTTAAACTGTAGGTCCTCCATTTCTTCTCACAATCACCCTACCATTACACATTAGCGTAAGTGCGTATAACCCGAACCGGTAGTAAGACGCGGTGCTAATAATAATAATAATAATAATAATAATAATAATAATAATAAATAAATATCTTTAAAATAATTTATTTTTAAATAACGTGCTTTAAACAATATCTTTTAATAATACCACACACATAATGGGTTATTTGTTATGTATAAACTTATTTCCCTCTTAATAATCACTAAACCTGTTCTTATTATTTGCTTTTAATACATTTCAATACTAATCGCAAATTTTGTGTTATAACATTCACTAGAGGATTATTCTCAAGTTTTGCATTACACTGGAAAATTACTCAAATATTTCTTCTCAAAGTTTGAAGTATTTTTATGTCAAAATTTCTTGAATCACCCACCCCCCTGACTCTATCCCGATGGGAACACCTCCCCCCCCCCCTCACTAAAATCCTGGATTTACCTCTGTGCTGTACAAATATTTACCCTAAGAGGTTAAAAAGGAAAAAACAACATCATCTTTTTGAAAGAATTACTTATTTGCTTGCTCTATGGTATTAGAGAATTATTGCGTTTGGACTTAAGAAGTATCTTTTTACAGCTAAAGCTCACAAAATTATATTGATATGGGGGGTGACCTGGCGGTCTAGGGGTAAGGTGTCAAACTTCTTTGCTGGTGGCCGGGGTTCAATCCTCGGTCCCGGCACAGATTTATCTGATTACCAAACCCTTCCTTCACCTCTGACAAGACATCTTGTGAATGTGGGGAATGCCAGGCCTCCACCGTGGTTCGGATTCCACGTTAAACTGTAGGTCCTCCATTTCATCTCATTATCACCCTACCATTACACATTAGCGTAAGTGCGTATAACCCGAACGGGTAGTAAGACGTGGTGCTAATAATAATATATTGATATGTTTGCCAATATATCAGAAACTATTGGTTTAAAAAAAATATATTTCAAATAAAAGTTTTGTACTTTTAATAGTACTAAAATTGTACAGTGATAAGTTATTTGGTATCTCAAATAGTTGCGGATATATAAAACATTTTTGCTTCTGTGAAAAACCTTAAAATTCATTTTCATGGGAAAATGAAAAAAATCAATTTTGTTTATAATCTTAATCAACGCCCAGTTGCGAACTTTAATCAAAATCGTTATAACCGATTCTGAGAAAACAGATATTTATTTCAATTAGAATTTACGCATCAGACCGGAATCCTTAAAGTAATTTTGACGAAAAATTGAGGATATCCATTTAGTTTGTAATAATTATCAAAGTTTAGAAATGAAATTTAATCAAAATCGTCAATTGTGAAAATCGATTATTTTTGACTCTTTCCGCCCTTAAGGAAACTACCCTTAATTTTAGGGATGGACATCCTATTCCAAAATGTCCTCGGGGTAGCCGTATGATAACCCTAGATAACGACTCTTAGCCCAATCGATAAAATAGTTTAGGCTCTAGCCCGAGGTACAGACTGACAGACAAACGACATTGCGAAAACAACTTTTTCGGATTCGGAGGATCGTGAAAGGTCGACATTCATAAAAATCTCGAGTTCTATTTTCTTACGATCACAATAATTGCTTTACCTGTAAGTTAGCGAGAAAGTAAAAAAAATTATATTGTGTCCCCAAGGGGCAACACTTCGTATTAAAATGTTGACTTCCAGTTTAAATTTCTTAGAGTAATATTTTGCCTACTTATTAAACTACACAAGCATGTATAATAACCATTAAATATAACTTTATTTTGATATATTTTTGTATTTCATTTGAACCCTAAGCACTTGTTGTAAACATTGGTTATGTTGTTGTACCAGGGCGAGGATTTTGATGATCTAATATATGACTAAAATGTATCCATAAAATGACACTAAGAAATTCAAAGAATTACTTTAAATTAACAAAAAGACCCAAAAAATTAATGCAAACTCTATGAATGCACCAGAATAAATCAAACGCGCACTTTACAAGGGGAAACTAAACCGTTAGTAATGCAAAACCCCAATCAAACTTGCTTTCCGTTAATAACTAACCTTGATTTATAATTTTTTTCATGTGGGCATTTTTTCTTGTGAGCATTTTTCCTGTTGAGTCTTTATGACCGTGGTTTTTTTATTTCTGTGCGGAATTTTAATGTGCACTTTTATCGTTTTCTCTTTTTTCCGGTCACCAGTCTACTAATACAGACTAATAAATACCATGATTTGATTTATCCAATTTATTCCAAAACAAAGACAAATATAAATATTTAACTTAGCATATATATTTAGGCTAAGGTAGAGTAATTTGTTCAGAATCACTTGTTCGATTAAACTCGACAGCAAGACGTAATCAAATCAATTGTGAAAACTTTCCTAATGTATTAGAAAGTGTAAAACCACTCAAATCACTGATATTATCTTATAGAGTCCACCCATAATGATAATATAATCAAAGTCAACGTCAAAGTCAAATAGTTGACGTAAGTATATGATTATGATATACTATGAGAAATAACGTGAGCTCTCATTTAATAACGCAAGTTATCTCTTTGTTAAGGGGGCCTCCTCGGCAGTGCCGGCGAGAGCCACTAAGGGCCGGGAGGGGGGGGGGGGAGAGGNGGGGGGGGAGAGGGTTACAATTTTGTCAGGCCACCTTCCATTTACTTTAATGCGCAACTTTTCAGAAACCCCCCACAAAAAATAAAGGAACCTCAACGACCATGCACTTTTCTGTGATTATATTGTTATGTAAACAGTAAAACTAGTTTATTATTTTTAACAACAATTTTAAGAGGATTATTGCAAAAGTTTTCCCCAAGACAGCTTAGCTACCATTCAATTATGGACAGTAATTTTTCAGAAATACAATGAGCATTCACACATTTACAACACATATTTTAAAATTTAAATTGGTAGGAAATAACTTTAAATAAAAGGCTTACCAATTACTTCCATTGTATGTTTGTTTTATTTCTCAGGTTCTATTTTTTAAAATTTTGCTATTTGGTTAACCCTTTACAACTTAGAATACAACTGAGTTATTTAAAATTCACCTTTCGAGCTTTTATATCAGCAAACTTTTGAATGGACGAGTAAAAATTAAATTTCTGTGCTAGTCTTAATTCAATGGATGGTGCTCCGAGATCACTTACTCTTTGTTGACTCATTGTTGATCTCAAGCAGTTCTTTATTCTTCTAAGCACACTAAAAGATGGAGACTGAGAGTTTGCAGAATATGCGCAAAGCAACGCATACAGCTGGAAATAAATTTGCAATCTTTAGTTCTGTTATTTTGTTGAGCAGTTTTAAGGACTGCAGAGTAGATTCAGAAACGTTTTTCTCATGTGTCATTTCAAGATAATTGACTCCTTCTGTTAGGTCACCAACATTTCAATAACCCTAACGGCGTAACCTTTAATGTCGTTAGGGGTAAGGTGTCAGACTTATATGCTGGCGGCCGGGGTTCAATCCCCAGTCCCGGCATAAATTTATCTGATTACCAAACCCTTCCTTCACCTCTGACAAGACATCTTGTGAATGTGGGGAATGCCAGGCCTCCACCGTTGTTCGGATTCCACGTTAAACTGTAGGTCCTCCATTTCATCTCACAATCACCCTACCATTACACATTAGCGTAAGTGCGTATAACGAGAACGGGTAGTAAGACGCGGTGCTAATAATAATAATTTAATCTCGTTTATGACTCATCCACGAACGTTTAAATAGTGGTAATTAATTTATTTAATTTTAATTTCTTATTATATTGCATTTTTATTACGTTTCGTTTTCGTCCAAAATGAGAAGAAAAAGTCTTGAATCTGAGCTGGTGCCCGGGCCCCAGGTAATTTGACCCTCCTGTAACACCCCCCCCCCAATCTCAGTGGACCCGCTCCTCAGTAGTCGAGAATTTGCCGTAGAGACGTTTAGATCTAACGCCATATTTAATAAGCAATGCATTATTTCAAAATATGGTTCATGCCAAAATAAAGTTGGAAGATTCCAACAGATTTCTTTTACTTTAACAACCCTATAGTTTTAGTTTTACTAATAGAAACAAAATTGTGAATATATAAAAGTAGTTTATTTATGAAAACGGAATTTTAATTATATTTGCGGGGCTAGGAGACTAGGCCTGATAAAAAAAAATGCCGTAGATTTATATTTTCTCTGACAAATACAGTTATATTTTGATAAGCTCACAACAGAGAAAATTCCAGGATATTTGAGAATTTATCTTATAATTTGGAAGTGTCAAAGTTGTTATTTTTTGAATGGACAGTGTCACTACCAACCCATTCACTTGACTGTAAGAGAAGGCCAAAGAAGAAAGCATGATGCACATTTACTCCTATTTTATGCGCATGCGCTCATTAAGTTTACTGTTACGCTTTAGAATCTGAAACAAGAATTGAGGGCGTTACAAGAAAAGTCGGCTCAATTTACTCTTCACACATGTTATCCCAGTAATGGCTTATATTTCAATAATTATAAAATATTAAATCAGTAAAATATTATGCTTACATTTAATTTAATATCAAAGATGTAATTTTTTATGTATTGTTCTTGTTGTTAATAGCTTTTAAAGGCGTTGTAACATTTAAATAGATTTGTTTGATTTGGTGAACTCGATGAAAGTATTAATTTATTTTAAGAATTAAGAAGTAGATACAGTGTGACATATTGTGTCAATAGCTAATTTTAGAACAGGGATGTCTTTATTTTAGAGATGGGTCCAATAATATATTTATAGAATCCGAATCTCAAATCCGAATCTTAAATTTTCCTTCGAATCTCGAATCTAAATTTGAATTCTCGAACCATTAAAAACTTACCATTTTAGTAAAATTTAAAACATTAGACATTGAATTTAATAAAAAGTTGTTTTAAAACTTGTTGTCACTGACCAATGATATTTTGTTTGTCATGTTTATTAGATCCTAATCAACAAAGAGAACACTTTTTATATAAATTAATTAGAGTAATATTAATTTAGTTTTTTGTGATTTTATTATTCCTTCAACTACATAAGTCTATATAAATTAATCCTTTATACAAATTATTTGGATTAAAAAAAATATAAACACACGATCCTGATAATATTTTATTCCAGATACTTTTTTGAAATTCTTCGAATCTTTGATCTCGTGAAAACTATAGGATTCTAGGAATTCAATCTATACTGTATTATTATTATTTATTATTATTATTATTATTATTATTATTATTATTATTATTATTATTATTATTATTATTAGCACCACGTCTTACTATCCGTTCGGGTTATACGCACTTACGCTAATGTGTAATGGTAGGGTCATTGTGAGATGAAATGGAGGACCTACAGTTTAACGTGGAATCCGAACCAC
Organism: Timema douglasi; assembly: GCA_901482245.1. Taxonomy (NCBI): domain Eukaryota; kingdom Metazoa; phylum Arthropoda; class Insecta; order Phasmatodea; family Timematidae; genus Timema; species Timema douglasi. The sequence goes on from CABEEJ010002778.1 coordinate 27,418, forward strand.
GGTGGAGGCTTGGCATTCCTCACATTCACAAGATGTCTTGTCAGAGGTGAGAGAAGGGTTTGGTAATCAAATAAATATGTGCCGGGACAGAAAAAAAAATAAAAAAAAATATTCCGTTATAATTTGGGGGGGGATCAGATGAAACGTTCACCGCTCATTTAGTGGGTCATTTAGAACACAAAAAGCCATGGTATGGTGTCCATCTCAACGATGTAGCAATCAAATATGATGGCCATTCGAAATGGCGGTGGACGTTGATTTTTGAATGCCACTTATGTCAGGTTCAGTTTATTCGATTTTAACAGTTAAAAATAATATTAAGGCTTTATTAATTCTCTTTACTTTTGTTCCTTAGTAAAATAGTCGCAAACCAAACGATTTTTCGGTAAATATTACAAAAACTTAATTTTGAAGTATAAGTGGCTTATTCATAGTGTTTACCTGAAAAATCGCTATGGTCAAAAAAAAAAGTTTTTATAACAGTCATAACAAAGAATGTTAGCTTCACTTTTGTACCCACCCCCCTTCTCCTCTACTGGACAAGGGTAGGGGCACATGTACAATAAGATAAAGTGGGCAAGAAATAAGAAACAAATGATTTAATTGCAGAAGCGCGTCAGGACCACATATTCATCGATAGGGCTTCACTAGGACCTATTCAATAATTTGCCGTCATGAACCCTTCTTAATCATCACCCATTACTATACGTAATTACTCAAAGGGAATGGTACAAGAATCTTTTGTTTGATGTACCAAAAATATTTTAAACCTGTCATAGTAAATTAAAGATAGCGAGTCTAATAAATAAATATTTATTTATGAAAAGATTAACAATAAATATATATATATGTGAATATATGCATACAAGTAACAATAGATAGTTAAAAGAGAATTACATAAATATAAAAAAGGAAATAGGGTTATGCCCATAACTATACAGAGGTGCTGTTGCCATAGCAACCTTGTCCTAACAATTACATTTACAACGTAGCTTACGGCCCCTCAACGGGCCTCAGCGGCAACCCGCAGTGCGCTACAGTCTAACATTACTTTTTACAAAAGGATTGTTTCGTATGCTTTATAGTTACAATATATAAGCATATAACTTTTATGGCAACCAAAAAAGGAAGTAAATTACTTATATTAGTCTTAACCCAATATTCAACAAACAAATTTAACCGTATGGGTCATCAAATATCCCCATACTAACCCAGGCATTCGCCTTGAAAAAGTAAGTTACGGAACTTAAAAAAATACAAAAGGTCCCTCATAGTTTCAACTCAGGTCACCAAGCCGGAAGGGCAAAAAACCTCAGCAATATAGTTAACAAATGATAAACAACATTACGCCATGTTTGATCTACGTAATTTGTCATTCTTACTATATAACAGAAAATACAGATGAAAGCCAAAAAGCAAATTTTGAATGTACTGGCCAAAAAAAAGAATTTAGACCTAACCTATAATTTACCAATAAATCTTTAACTAATTTCCAAAGAGTAATTTTGAATAGTACGGCCGAAATTGAATTTGTACCTTGGGAAAACTCCCATCCTGTGATAAGTGTCCAAGACACGGATGAACCAAGAAGTGCCCATTAAGGCACACGACATCAGTTTATAAGCAGTTTTTCTCTGAGGGGAGGGGAACATAGGGGAAAGCAAAAAGAACATAGGAGAACATTCACATGAAACAGAGGGATTGGCGGTAAAGAACAAATAGGTCATTGGAGAGACGTCTGGAACATCACGTGATCACCACCTGATCACTTCCCATGGAGCAACGCGAAAATAACACGCTCACAATGCCACACCTCTAATGTCTTTCAGTTACGTCTTTTCACTCGGGGCGAGAACAATGTGCGCGGGCCGGGATGTTTGTTGACAAGACTTCACACACAGAGACCGAGAAACGGGGCACTTTTGGTGAGTCTTGTTATGTTCACTCTTCGTGGTTGTAGAATTGGTGTTATTTTACTCATATTTTCTTCTTGCTTGTAACGTTGATTTCAAGCAACGTTACACTTTTTAGTAATCTGAATTCGATAATCCTTGCGTGAGATATAATCAATTATATACAGTGACATTGTAACTGTATCTATTCTTATTTGAAGCATCAACATGGACGTTTTGGTTTTGATTTATTAAACTTTTTATAGGATTTATTTATGTTATATTTCAACACAATTGATTAATAAACTAAAAATTCACTTTATTTTAACTAAGTATAAACTATCAATAAAACATAATATCATTAATTACATTCTGTTCGCTATGTGACAAGATTCATTGCGCAATATTTTATAAGTTTCCTTTACATATTACTTTTTTAAATTATTATAATATACTCATTTACACTGGCATAACTTTCGTAATCGTCAAAGTATTATTCTCTTTCTTCTGTTTAATTGTTTGAGTACGTTGTGATCGGGCCTTCGCATCCCTTGCACCTGCAGCTCTCTCTACAATTTAATTTGTTCTGTAAGCTAGTGCAACTAATAAGTGGGAACTTCTTTGTAGAACAAGTGCCTAGAAGTTTATTAAGAACCATTTCTGGCGCAGGAAGTCCTGTCATCCATTCAACTTTTAAATTTCCTTCTTTATCATTGTCCCATCCATAACTATTAGGGTTTGGAACGTTTGGTGTGTTTTCGAGACTTCTAATCCAAACTCCTGATTGGTAGTTGGATCGTTTAAAAAAAAATGTATTTGCAATGTATTCTGGCAAGGTGGTATAGTCCATGTGCCAGACAATTTTGTGGTATAATTCTACAGATCATTTAGTGGGTAATGTAGAGTACAAAAAACCATGATGGCCATATCAGAGAAGTAGCAATCAAATATGGTGTCCATTCAAAATGACGATGGACGTTGATTTTTTAATGCCACTGATCTCGGGTTCATGTTATTCGATTTGAACAATAAAAAAACCTGAAAATATCTCTCCCATCGAAAAATCACTTCTTTGTTAAAATGTCAGAAATCTTAGTCTTCACTAATTTTTAAGCCATCCTGTTTTCAAACAATTTTTTTTATGGGTTCATAAAATCCTTCTTTTGTAGGACAACTCTTAAACTCATCAGATGCGGTTTGTCCTTTTTATTTGGCTTTCAACAAATCAATACCTACGTCATCAGGTACTCATGTACCACTGGACAAACGAGATTATTTGAGTGGCTCAAGTCAATGGATTCTTCCGTTAACTTGGAAGAAACTCAATGAGGGAAGAAACATCCTTTTCATCCTTCACTATCCCAGGAGTCTGGCAATCGTGATGTGATTGTTTTTCTTTACTTAAAGCCAATATGCCACAAAGGTGTCTCAATGCTAAGGCTTTATTTCTGCATGTATATAATGCCATGACACAGCACCTCTGATAAGGCTGAAGCCACGTGCACCTCCAGGTCTTGGGGTATCTTTATTAACGGTCTCTTTGATTGCCTGATCACCTGGAACCCTGGTGAAAGGGTTCTGATCCCACAGCTGAACAGAAAACCCACCTTCCAAAAACTGCGTATAGACAAAAGGGCTTCTCTCATGCAGTTTAGTCAGTTCAACGAGATACTAGTAAAGTATCTGGTATAGTTTACTCTATCCAACGCAAGGCAACAAGAGATAATCTTGTCTATGCAGTACACGCACAAGTACCAATCACTTTCTCTGTTAGCTCTGAGAAATCCTAATATTATTTCGACCACATCTACATAAGTCATCCAAAAAGAAGACAACTCTCCATTTTCAGATCTGAGGATGTTCAAGTATTTGCTGAAGTATTCAAAAGATCTAGACTATTGGTGCTATCTCACGTAATTTTATGGTTTTCATGGAAAGTATTTAGGCGTATCTTATAAATAACTTCAATTAGAGCTTTTATTCAGAATATAAGTCATTCCCATCAATCCATTCAAGGAATCTAAACCAAATTAACCCTCAAACATGCTTCATACATCAGCCTGTGAAATCAAACTGCACGGTTATATTGTTTCTCTTCCAACATTTTTTCAACAAATCTCACCAGATTCAACAGTTAGATCTCTTAATCCACTACTAGCAAAAAGTCTTCAAATTGATAATAAGTTGCATATAGTATGAAAGTTTCCTATCATTGGAAAGATTCGCCATTCTTATTTATGGTGTGACCGAAAACTCCCATAATCTTGAAAAAATTGCTTGATCCAACAATTCAACAATGTAGTCCAATTCAAGATGTGCTAAAATACTTTCACTTATTTTAAAAATTTCTAACACATTTGAAATCTACGCAGATGGAGCATTAGTCGTAGGCAAGTAGCTTAGTGTGTCTGTTGTAACAATTTGATTGTCTCTTATCTTAATGTTAAGTCCAGTCCAGGAATTTGTCATCTGGTTGTGAAAATCGGACCATCTCATTAATGCCCATATGAAGTTGGACATTTTTGCTTTGAAAAATGAGTCAGTACACTCTGTAGGAAGATTTGACTCTTTGATCGTAAGAGGACATTTATTTACTGTTTTCGTGTGAAGGGGAGAGTTTCCTATATGATTTAAAACTTTCTGACCTTTTTGTTAGCAATTTAACTAACTTTTCTGTTTTATTTGCAACAAAGAGTCTTTGGCTGAATTATTATTCCATTCACTCGGTGAGTTGTACCTATCCCACTAAGCGTCTCCTCCCTTCTATCTATATTATCAAAAGAAAGTACTGTAGGAACTCGAAAATGAGTACTGGTGAGAACATGACGAGGTATTGGTATATGTTTTCTTGCTTCTCAATACACCAAATTGTGTAAATTTCAAGAATCTTGGTAACACTACAACTGTGTCCAAGTCGATTTAACATCTTGAACACTTCTTTGTTCCCAGTAAGAGTCTTAACAGCTAATGGAAGGAGTAAATCATTGGGAGCTATACACTTTCCATGATATATTCCGTATAAAATATATTGTGTGATAGATTATATCAAAACTTGACGTAATGAGGTATTACCAATTATTTTTTCTAAAAACTTTTTCGAAATGTCAAGCCCATATTTATCATTAATAGTCAATAATTCCTGCTCATGTGGGGTGATGGATTCTCGTACGGATTTACTGAGAACCTTTGCTTCTAAATGGACCTGTTCATCAACATAGAGTTACCGTTGGTAGTTCTCCAGCTTATTTTCCACTTTTATGAAGTCAGTTGCCAGTTTTTAAAGCTATAGTTTGCCGGAGCTATTTAGACCTTGTTATCTACATTAATAAAATGCTAAGAAGATGCAAACGTGGTTTCAAGGTGGTAGCGCAAGTACTTTTTAGTATATTCCGTAAGTTCCTCGAATCTTTTTTTAGGCTGAGTAAGGTTTAATTTTACTAAGGATTTCTCCTTGAGTTAAAAAACGTGTTTAAAATAAATCTGATCGTATAAAATGGTACAGATTGTTTGTCATAAACAGCTGCCTCTACTTCAAAATATGGATCCAGGTTTATATGAATTATTTTTGGCTTGTACCTGGTATAAACCTTATAACAAGTTTTATGGTAATGGGCATCGGCTGCTACAATATCTCTCACGGCGAGAGCCATTATTTTGTTTTAAATTAATTGAATGGCTTTACTTCTGAGAGTCTGATTGGCTAGAAGAACTACATCTTGAATTGAATTTTCCCTACAATTGACCCCTTATTATATTTTCCCTTTTTATCAAAAAATATGCATAATGGGCGGTATTTTTGGCTTTCTTCTTTACCACATTTTTTCCCAGGAAGAATTTTTTTAGAACATTCAGCCAACTCTGAGTCATCAGAGTCTGAGCGAAGAGCAAGAGGATCACACGAAAGCTTGTTGAGAGTTTTATTATGTGCAAACCCAGTTCTACAATTACTACGTTAGTATATAGATGTAATTTCTTCGCTAGTTAGAATGACTTGAAATTTTCTAATGTTTGAATTTTTTTAAGTTGACTAGATCGTATTTTGATACATTTGAACCTAATATAATGCATTCCAGTGGTTCGAGTTTATTTTCTTTGTAACTTCCACCATTTTTCTCAGTTAATGTACATTATTAAACACCTTAAACAAAACCAAAGACATGCAAACTGATATTATACTAAACAAATATATTTGAACAAAGAACCAAATAAATATTGGTAACCTAAAACTAATCAGTTGCTACTTGTTTTCCCTTGCCTGGAACCTTCAGAGGTGTATCTTTCTGACGGTAACTAATTCATATCTTGCATTCAAATGATCAGATATGACTGTTCTTTTATTAAAGGGTACAATTTACTCTATGTTTCATCTGATATACTGATTTTTTTAAATGCGGCCGTTGTTTCACAAAACACTAATTAAATAAGTCGATACAGATACAATTTTATTTTATTTAAATTTCAAAGGAGTTTATTGTTTTATCGACAGTTTTACTAAGGAACAAATTTAAAAAAAATTAATTCAGCTTTAATCCTTTTTAAAATTGTTTTAATAGGATAATCTCAACTTTAGATAAGTGGCATTCAAAAATCAACGGCCACCGCCATTTTGAATGGTCGTCATATTTGATTGCTAGCTTTTTTGAGATGGCCATCATGGTTTTTTTTAAACTCTACATGACCTACTGAAGAAGTAGTTCAAGCTTCATCTGGTATCCCCAAATTGTCTGGCACATGGACTATATACCCTGAAATGGCCTTGTTAGCTTGCGCAAATTATACCACAAAAATTGTCTGGCACATGGACTATATACCCTGCAATGGCCTTGTTAGCTTGCGCAAATTATACCACAAAAATTGTCTGGCACATGGACTATATACCCTGCAGTGGCCTTGTTAGCTTGCGCAAATTATACCACAAAAATGGTCTGGCACATGGACTATATACCCTACAATGACCTTGTTAGCTTGCGCAAATTATACCACAAAAACTGTCTGGCACATGGACTATATACCCTGCAACGGCCTTGTTAGCTTGCGCAAATTTCGTTCCCGCTCCCGCATTGCTCTGCGCAAGCCTTTTAAGCTTTTATATCTGAAGAAATTTTGTAGTGCTACATTCCAAATTAATTAAGTTAACTACAGAAGCCACTTTCACAAAAAATAAAATATTAAAACGGATATTTTCATACGTTAGTGTTTCAATAATGTAAAAAAAAATTTAAAAAATTAAAAACAAATGGTTGGTTATGAAATTGTTTACTTCCAAAAGTGACAACGCATGGTTTGAACAAAAAATTGTGATTAACTGTGAGTGAAGAAAAACAGTTTATTTTTTATAATTTGGTGGTGTGGGGTTGTGGACTATGGTAGGCTGTAAGGATCTTAAACATTTAAGGGAAAGAATTAAAAACACTGGGAATATGCAATTCATTTGGAAAATGCATGTAAGCTTAAAACATTTGGAACAGTGAATACTACATCAGAGATGGATTCAGCGGTCAAAATTTCAGTCCAAAAACACACTGAACAGGTGTCCAAAATAGGCATATACTAGGCAGAGTAGTTTAATGATTGAAATACTGTGTTACTCATGAACGCATCAAGAGGCCACATTGAAAATCAATAATCGGCAAATTAAGACAATTTTTTGGATTTGTTATCTTTACTTGGCAATATCGATAGTGTTTTATATACCTAATTGAATTGTGTTTCAGTTTGTAAATATCCATCTAACTTATATATAACCTAATACATCTTAAAATTGGAGATTTTTTAACAGTGAATTGGATAAAAGGGGCTTGGGCTGGGTTCAACATTTCAAAAGCTATAATAAAAGACTATTTTCCAGTGTGGTAAAAAGCTTAACTTTGGCAGACATGTAAAAATATCACTCCAAATAAATATTAAGGTCGTAAAATAGTACATCTTTAATTGGGGATTTGGGAAATGGGGTGGAAGGGGGGGGGAGAACTTAACAGAAAATACCTTTATTTGTGATATACAATTTAATTTTGACAGGCAGGTAGGTAGAAGGACAATCCCAGATAATCTAATATTTTTTTAAATTTCGAAATTTCTTAATAGAAGTTGTTTGGACAGAAAGCTTGGAGTTGGGGTTTACAATGTTCAAAACTAATATAAACTACTTTTTAGTGTGGTAAAGCATTCAAACTTGTCAAAAATTTATAAGGAACACTTCAGTTGATCATTAAAGCCCTAAGCTTTTAAATGGAGATAATATGGAGAGGGGGAAGTAGGATTAGGTAGAAAAAATCTTTTTGTGTCAAGAAGATTAAATTTTTCAGAAATGTAGAGTAATATAATTAGTATCAAATATTTCCTATTTAGAAAGTGGGCCTGTTGAGATGGGGTTTTCCAAAATTTCCCAAATCAAACAATAGATTACTTTTCAGTGTGGTAGAAGATTGAAACTTGTCAGGCTGATATAAGAAACACTAAAATCAACCATTGAGGTCTTATTAAATTTCAAAATGAAGAAGCAATAAATGAGAAGGGTGTGATCAACCAAGATTCCCAAAACTAATATAAACATGTTTTTTGGTGGAATATAATACATAATTTCAACATGTAAGTCAATAGATACTCCCGGAAAGCCTGATGACATCCGACCGTATTGAATTTAAAAATTTAATACCAGGAAATCGAAGAGCTCAGAATTGATACAGCTACTGTAGAGAACTACTTTTATGTGTGGTATATACCCCTTTTAATATTGATTCTTTTTTAATTTTTACTTTATTTACTTTATGCTCTTTTAAACAGTTCACATTTACCATTACTTTCAATTTTATCTTTTTAATCTATTTTGACTTATTACTTACACTATTATTTTCCTAAAAAAAATTGATTTGTTTAATTTTTTTCCTTTTTTTACCATTTTAACCATTCCAACATTTTTACCCTAAGCGATTTCTCCTGGTTAAAGTCAGGTACTTTATAGTAAAGATGTAATTTTAAACAATTAATAGAAAGTGTAGAAAGCGTAAAAAAGGAAAAAAGTTAAAACGGTTAACATTAGCAAAAAGGGTAGGAAGGATAAAAAGAGGCAAAAAGGGCTCAAAGTTTATAAAGAGCAAATATTTCAATAAGAATAAACAGGGTGAATATGCTAACTTAAAGTTACTTACACTCTTTTTTTACCATTTAGTACTCTTTACCCATTTTTTTATTTACTACCCTCTTTAGACATTTAATCCTTTTTATAATTTATACCCTTTTTACTTACACATTATTTAAAAATAATTTTAATTAGTTTTACTTTTCACCTTTTGCTCTTTTTAACCTTTTTACTATTGTAACGATGTTCCAAACAACGAATGTCCAAAACACTACAACCTAGAAATATGGAGGTTTCTCACTCACCAAGGCTCACCAACCCTCACCAAGTTTCGCCAAGTCCGACCGAGACCTCTCCCCGTCAAATAGGACGCACGGGCTCGCGGCGACGCATCCACTCTCGTGGCTTGGGCAACGATGACTGTCTGGGACGTGAGCCAAATCAGCGCCTCGCTCATGCTCTAAAAAAAGCTGTTGCCAACTTGACTTCACAAACATCCGCCCCTGGAATGTTCCAGTTTAGCCTGGCAATTACTGGGACGTCCGCGTTAGGACCAGAGCGCTGTTCTCCACCCTTCCTTTTGTTCCATGTGCCTCCCCTTCTTCCCCCCTTTACTGAGAACTTGTTTGTGGTATATAACAACGGTTGTAATTTCATAGGTCACTCATTGTATCACTGGCTTTTACCAGGTGAGGGCGCTTGATTGAAATTAATATTAGAGTAAAATCTATCAAAATTCACTTTGGTTCTAAATATGGGGGGGAATACTTTTCCAAATTACTGTTTGGCGATTCTTTAATACTTATAAATTTATAAATGGGGACTTTTTATTTGATTTGGCGTGGGTGATCCACGGTTCAATTTTGGTAACTTTCTGGGGAGATTCATATTTGGCTTAGTACAATTTATTTACTGTAGGCGCGCCCGAACCTATATCTTGGTTCATCTATGTAATATTTAATATTGTCTAGGATATTTTTTTGGGGATAGAAGTTTGTTTAGTATTAGATGCATTTTGTATGGGATAGTTAATTTATGTTATATACGCTTCGGGAGTTTCGGGGAACGTATTGTACTTTTACAAGCATTGTTATTGGATTAGGCTGCTTGGTAATTTAGGATAGGTCCCCAACGGTCATTGTTGGAACCTCTACTTATAATATTTAGGCTAACTAATCATGTATATTTTTATAGTTATGCGAGGCTATGTTTTATGAGAATTTTTCTTGTTTATCTATACTCCTGTTAAAGCTTATAATGTATGCGCGCGCTTGGGCGCTAAATTTAAAATATTCACTTCTAACTTTCACTCTACGTTCCTTCTGTGGGACAAGTAAAATATTGTAAGTTATGGCGGCTTAGTCTGTACTTTGGCAGACTAAGCGTAGGCTGATTAAGCCATTAATGTACTCATCATTTATTTTATCATTGTAATTTATCTGAAATAAAAAAAGTTTCTCTTGTGACCTCATGGTTATTTTTGGGGCACGCTTCCCGGGATCTATGTGGGCGTCACACTATTTTTACCTTAAAACATTTTCCCGGGCAAAGCCGGGTACCTTAGTCTACGAGGGTCATCCAGAAAGTAAAGTTACAAGGGCTCCTGAGACTGGGGGAATTATTTGTTTCAAATTAGGCGCACCTGGCGTGTAGGGGGGATCCTAACAATCAGTTTGTTTAGTCCCGCGTGTTTGTCGGCCATTTTGTTCAGTCACAGTAAATTCTTCCGAAGGAGAGGTCGTCGCGCGCTCCCGTGTCCTTCTGTCCGTGCGAGATCCGCACGGTCATCCGTTTTTTAACTTTGCAGAACAATACCACCGCGAATATCCATCGGAAGCTCGTGGAAGTTTATAGTAGTGATGTGATGAGTCGACACCATGTCCCGAAGTGGGTTAGGTTGTTCAGAGAAGACCGTACTGATACTCACGACGAGCCAAGGAGTGGAAGACCATCAATGATTTCTGACAAACTTGTGTGAAAAATTGAAGAACAAGTGCGAAATGACCACCGTGTGACACTTGACGACCTTCAAGAAAAATTTCCTAACATTTCTTGAAGTCTCCTTGGTAATATTGTGTCGGAAAAACTTGGTTACAAGAAGTTGTGTGTGAGATGGGTGCCCAGAATGCTCACATCAGAGCACCGTCAAAATCCCGTGACCGCCATGCGTGAATTTTTGGATCGTTTTGCACAGGAGGGAGAAGCTTTTCTGGACTGTATCGTGACAGGGAATGAGACGTGGGTGTGTAACTACACCTCAGAATCCAAAAGACAATCACTTCAGTGGCGTCATTCATCTTACCCAGCCACCAAAAAGTTCAAGACAACCCATTCAGCCGGAAAAGTCATGGCATCTGTATTTTGGGACCGTAAGGGGGTCCTTATGGTGGTTTTATGCCTACAGGGACTACCATTAATGCAGAGGCTTACTGCAATACCCTAAAAAAAACTCAGAAGAGCCATTAAGAACCGCAGAAGGGGAATGCTGACCCGGGGAGTCAGCCTCCTGCATGACAACGCCAGGCCCCACACCACGCGAATTTCACAGGAGCTGCTGATATCTTTTGTATGGGATATTGTTAACCCCCCTCCCCCCCCCCCCC
>CABEEJ010002778.1:40475-82189 GCA_901482245.1 Timema douglasi
TTAGGTGATTTTAGGTCAATTTAGCCTAGGTTAGTCTAGGTTAGTTCAGGTTAGGTGATTTTAGGTCAATTTAGCCTAGGTTAGTCTAGGTTGGTTCAGGTTAGGTGAGTTTATGTCAATTTAGCCTAGGTTAGTCTAGGTTAGTTCAGGTTAGTCTAGGTTAGTCTAGGTTAGTTCAGGTTAGTTCAGGTTAGGTGAGGTTGGTTCAAGTTACCTTCGGTTAGCTTAGGATAGCTTAGGTTATTTTTTTAGAAATAAAAAGGTTTGTTAATGTTTCTGGGAGAAAATAAGACCCCTATACCGATGGTATGGCGGAAAAAATAAAAATATCCTACACAGCTTTATATGATTTATGTCAATAATTGAAATTGGCCCACGGCCAACTCAGGTAAAAAAATAAACAAGTGTACGCAATAGTTGTTACTTATTGAGTGTACACAATTATCATGGTAAGAAATTGTCACATATTCAGCCTGAAAGGATAGTAAAATGCGAAACATAAATATAATAAATAATATTAAGATGAGGTGCCCTAGTAGGAATCGACAAAGGTGCTTTGATATCATGAAACGTAGATAAACATTCTTGAACTGGACGTTATTACATATGCCTAGATCTCTCGGGGTAAAATGTCTCGAGTCAGGATCTAGCATTTGTGATAGACAAGAAACCACAAAACCACAAGTGAAGTCGAATGATTGATGGAGCCGCCTACAGGAGCATTGGGGATGTCCACAGACCCCAAATATATTTTAAAATATGTTCAATGTTAAAGCTGAGGTGAAAAGTATCAACGTTTCCTGATAGGTAAAAAAACTTCAAATCTTATTTTTCATAAATAAAAAAACACGCGTGATAATTAGTTCATATTCAACGAAGTTTTAAACGAAATGTTAAAGTTCTGAGCTAGAAGTAAATATTTAGAAATATAGTTTTAACCTTTCTAGAAAAAATGAAGTAACCAATAAAATAGTTTGAGGATATTCACCTTCAAATAGATGGCCCCTTTACCAGCAACAATGTTTATTTTTTTTAAATTTGGGTCAAGAAACAAGAGGATATTGTGATCTTCTCAAATACTTTAAAATCAGTATCTCACTAAACATTGGTTTTGAATCCATGTGAATCTAGAAGCTATAAAAATGGTATATTAATATCTTCGAATTCTTTTAAATTTGACATTGATCACTCTCCAGAAAACTTGCAAATTTAAATAATAAAGTTAAATTGTAATTCGGAATTGAATATGAAATTCCTGTCCTGAGTTTGTAGGCACTCCATAAGGGTGTGCATAATACAGAACACTCCCCGAAGTAAGAGGGTCCAAGGCTGTAGAGATGGCTGGTTTAAAGGAGGAGGGAGGACGGAGGGAGTAAAGAGCCATTTTTAAGTGAACAGAACATTATTTATGTTCATCAAACAAATGAAAGTAAAGTTTAACCAAACCTATATATTTACTTACATGATCGACTAAAGTTAACTACAACAATAAGATATTTAAGGAGCAAACGAAATGTACCAGACAAATGAAGGTCTATTGATCTTCCTAATCTAGAGAATGATTGATATTCAACAGATGTTATTAACTTGAATTAATTAATCACATCTTCGTAATTAATGGTTCAATTTACAAAATCATGAGTGAGTAAAGACGCTATTGAGTCTTTGTTTCTCTTGTGTTTGGTTTTTTTAACTCCGCCGGAAGAACATAGCTTTGTGAACATTAATTTAACAACGTTATTCCAAACTAAATTGGTGGTATATCAAGCGATTAAATTTATAAAACAAATACACTTATTTTTAGACATTAAGGTTGTTCCTGGATACACCTGGCACATCAAGTCGTACGCCTGTATTTGCATGTCCCCGGCTAACTTCCCTTCTCTTTAAAACACGCAATCAAAACAACTCGCTCACTATGTGCTACAAGTACTAGCAATCTTTCTAAAAACATAAAGCTTACAAAAATAAACTGTATGGAGCTCCGTACGGACTTTCTCGCTCTATTGTTTATAAATGGAAATATTTACTCAAAACTCGTAAAATATGTGAATCAAAATAATATACACTAGCAAACCCAAGGATAAATTGCACTATCCTTATGTAAAACAGTTTTCGAGTCGCGGTTTTAAATTTTATAATTTCATTTTTAAAGAATTAATGTCCTCAATGGTATGTTTGAACCGATACAAAAAGATCAATATTGGGTCCAAAAGGGTCAACAATCCGTATTAAAATTTCGACTTCCGGTTAAAATTGTTGACATTTTATTAGGTGTTGCACATCTTCATGTCATCGCATTGCTATTAATTTCCTTATTTATAAATTTTGACCAATAAAAAAAATGTAAATATTGACTATTGAGTATAAAATGAAGGAGATAGATCATTGTTGTACAAACTTTTTTCCTGAGAGGTTTAGGAAAAATAACATACACTTTTTGAGAGACTAACTCATTTCTTACTCTATGGCATTAGAGAATTATTGCGATAAAACTCAAGTAGTATCTCTTTACAACTGAAGCTCACAAAATTGTATTAATATATTTGCCATTATCTAAGAAACTGTTGGTTTTATAAAAATATATTTCATATAAAAGTTTATTTTTATTTTTAATAGTGCTACAATTTTGCAATGATACTTTATTCAGTATCTCAAATAGTTGCAGAGATACGTAAATTTCAGCTTCTGTAAAGTATCATAAAAGTCATTTTCCCGGTAGAATGAAAATATTCATTTTATTTATAATCTTAATCAACGCCTAGATACGAAATTTAATCAAAATCGTTAGAGCAAAAACCACTTTTTGGGGATTCGGGTGTCTTGAGACGTCGACAACCATCAACATTTCAGGTTAGGTTTTTTTTACGGTCGCAATACTTTACCTTTATTGTTCGAAAAGTTAAAAAAAATATATATATTTGTTTATAGCTTGAAATTTATTGGTTTTATAAAATTATGCTTAGGTTAAAATATTTGTACTATAAATACATCTACATATTAGTAATGATAACTAATTTCATTTGTCAAATAGTTTCAGAGATATGATACAAAATGGGAATATACACGTCAGGCCGGAGCCCTTAAAGTCATTTTACCGAGATGTTGAGATTAGCCATTTTGTTTGGAATATTTATAAATGTTTATGAATGAAATTTAATCAAAATCGTTACAGCCTATTTGATAAAATCGACTTTTTCTTCTTTTGTCCTTCAGTAAACTACCCTTAATTTTAGGGTTAGATATCCAATTCCAAAAACTTCTCGGGGCAACCCTATGAAAACCCTATATACCAAGTTTTAGCCTGATCGGTAGAATAGTTTAGGTTCTTGTTGGAGGTACAGACAAACCGAAATTCAAAAACCTCTTTTTCGGATTTGGGGGGTCATGAAACTTCATAAAAATCTCGAGTTCAATTGTTTTGACGACCACAATACTTTCTCTACCTGTAAGATAGCGAGAAAGTATATAGGTGTAGCCTGATTGAAGCACACTTAATCAATCGGCTTCGGGTTGGAATACATTCCCTGGTACTGCTATTGACACCTGGGTGCAGTGATGTATGCTGGATTGTGAAAATGGGGAGAGAGGACCTCATAACGAGTTAATTTTCTTCTGAAGGTGGGGGGTCAAGATTGGATAGCTACGAAAGATTTAAAGTGTATTTTTCTAGATTTTATGATTTTCATTATATAGTAAAAGGGAAGGATGGGTAAAATATTTTGCAAAAAATTAATACTCTAGGCTAAATTTGATATTTGTTTTGTTGGCGAGGCTAAAATTACCTCTATATAACATATGCTTATAGAACAAATCTATACAGAACATAGTAAACTTGTTGCTAGTTTTACTGATGTAGTAATACTATTTAAGTTAAAAACCAATTAAAACGTTATAATTTAATTTAATGTATAATGTTACATTATAATGTACACATTTTTGTTTTGTGTTTTGTTTAGTTAACGTTTTAATTGCAAAGATCATAATTAACATTTATCTGATGCCCTTCAAAACAGTAGGAAGAAGAAGAAGAAGAAGAAGAGAGTTGAACTTTTATTGAGTAATTACTAATCACTGCCCTGTTTTTATGAGAAATGAATTGTAAAAAACTTGTTTTTTAGTCATTAGCAACTATGATAGGGGTAGCTCAAGCCCCTCCCACACCACCTTCCGCCATGAGTACGTTGCTGCCCAGAAACTCAACATTGGAAACAAAACCTCTCATTTAAGTGAGAATAATAGTAATGGTCTGAATTTTGGAAATAATATGGTTAGCTTTAAAAATTGGTAAAAATATAAATAATAATTATATGTGAACTTAATTTTCAAAAAAATAACGGCTTCTCTTTATCTTTTAGGGTTTTACAGCAGGGACACGTTTAGGTGGGTGGGGCCAAAGGGGGCAATTGCCACGGACCTCTCATTCCAGGGCACCACAATTCCTCCAAAAATTATTAAATTCAATTACAGATTCTACATTACGCATCAAATAGTGTACAGATAATAAACATCAATAAGTATTAGTAGTAATGAGCAGGTATGTTCTGTTGACCGGAAATGGGGTAACTACGTAGATTATGTGGCTAAGTAAGAATGTGACGTCATAAAACTGTGACGTTTATTGATGAGAAAATCAGACTTGAATGAACTATTATAGTCATCCTAGACAAATGCGGGTTCGACTAAAATAATGTTTATTATGAATATTTATATAAAAATGAATTAATGATGAAGCGGGTGGTGTACCATGCACAAAACGCCATATCCACCAATACTGTGGTTGTTATGTTTATTCATGACGTCATATTTAGATAGATTTCAAAGTGTTATAAGACTTAACTATAAAAAATAAGCTATATGACCCATTTAAATAGGAGGCGCACGAAACACCGTAGCCATCAATACTCTGGTTGTTATGTTGCTTAATGATGTCATATTTAGATATACTCTAAAGTGATAAGGCCTATATATATTTTAAAATAAATTATATGACTCTTGTAACAAGTTACAAGACAGATGTAACAACTTACGAGTTATGGCTTAATCGAATGGGGGACACTCACCGAACGTCCAAGACGAGCAGCAAAGCACGGCACTAGCACCGACCAACTCACTCCAAACAACCACCCGATAGACTGACGGAGCATTCGACAGGCGCCACCTAGCGTCAAACCCGGGACTGGCGAGAAACAAAGGAAGATAGTAGCTTCTTCCGGCCACGTCAAGGTTCTAGGCTATTCGACACGTTGCTCGGCCCATCTCGACATCCCATTCTCTCGCTTCTCCTTCCTTCCCTCTCCTCGCGTCCCTCCCCCTCTCCGTCAACTTTAACTTTGTATATATAGTGGTGCGCTGGTGGTCTATGGTCACTTATTACACCACCAGCTTATCAAGGTGAGAACGGCGACGTAGGGCAGAGGATGATTATTATTATTATTGTCTTTATCTAAATTATATTTTGGCGTAATAGGGGAAAACTTTATAAATTATTGTTCTGCTCACCTAATCTTAGTTCTCGCTGTTGTCAAAATGTCGTCGCCTTTCTGCCGTCTTCTTGGGCTCCAGCCTTATTTATTGCGCCTATTGGCCTTAGTGGTATATTTACATTCTATTGAATATGCAGAGTAAAACTCTGCGTCTTGGACTTTCTTCCCATCTAGTATTTATTTATGAGTATGCTTAGGATTGGCTGTCGTCTGAGTAGATTACATTATATTAGGAGACAGGACACTAATAGGATAGATTGGGACTTGGTCCACTTTTGGTCGTTATTATTGTATAACATTATGATATTTGTTGAGGGTTATGAGCGCTTAACGCCTGTGTGTTACGCGGGACCTTTGGATATCATAAACTTTAAAGATCACCTTATTGGATTGGACGTTCTTCGAACCTAGGACCATAGACTTTGATATAAGTCAAGTAGGATTTTGGTCTGATATGTTTAATTATGTTCATCACGCATTGTTGCATTGTTGCATTGTTGAGTTATGGTCTCCGTAATCTAAATGGAACTACTTCTTGTTAGGAAGGAAAACGCGCTTCACGCTCTATGTTTGTTTATATTCTATAATGTGTACCTTTTCATTGTTTATGACAAATAAAGATATGTTATTAAAATTAGGCCATTTCGCCTGATTTTACAGTCATCCTCACCCTAGTACAGGAAAGGGGGGGGGTTGCACTCTTACTACAGATATATCATTTAAATAGAAGGGAAATATTACGAGAAATGAACGATAAACATGAATTCACATTTTATTATTATTATTATTATTCAAAAAATACACATTTTCACAATTTATTATTGTTGTGCATAAAAAATACACAGGTCATTGAAAAACAATAGACAGTCAAAATTTGGGATAAGATCGGAAAGATCGATAAAATACTTGGTGGTCAGTACCTTTATATGAATACCAATACATTAGAATGTTGAAGATATTTTACAGGATGTGTGATATACAGAGAGTACAGAGTTTTTGATTCATCCGTAAAAAAATATATCTGAATCTTTTTACACTCAGACACAATTTCCACATGCCGAATGGTTTTTCACAACTTTTTCAAAGTCGTCCTATGTTTGACTCAAAGTTTAGGCCTACACAGTTCTCCACACAGTAGGACCAAAACGATATTTCTTTGACGAAAAAGTTCCAATGGGGAACGGTAAGTTTTAGCAGCATAGAATTTCACGTAAACATCACATGAGCTTAAAAGTTGCGGTTAGGAAAGAGGCCTACTGCTATTTGTTTAGGTAGAAAGTCTTGATTGCCAACGACGGTTGTGGATACTCGGGTTGATCTCTAGAGACGAACGGGAGATGGTCCTCCACCATATTACAGCTGCACGTCACCTACTCCATCGCTGTCTGCGTCTGGAATGATGATCTGTAATCAACAGTCGTCACAGTTAAAGCTAGTATCGTCATCGTCGTCGTCGTCATCGTCATCGTCTTCATCAACCTTTATTATTGGACAAAATGTATACAATTTCTCTACGCTGTGAAATCTGACGAATCGTGCCAAGGCTTTGTCATTTTTTTTAACGCGCACGGGGTGATGTCATGACAAGGAGTGGTACATCTCCAACAATTGGAGTTTATCAAATTTACAAAAGGGCATTTATAGTCCTCGCGTGGAGGGATGAATGTCCGCCCTGTGAGATTGGACAAGAAATTGTCCTTTTATTTATTACATACGTAAGGTGTGATAGCTTTATTTAAATTTTGATTTAGAATTGAACCCGATTTGGAGTAGTAGAGTCCGGTGGTTTTATTGAATTGATAGCACGAGGATTGTTTCTTGTCGATGAAAACTATCACTAGCTCAGTGACCACCCCCTCCTTTTTTGAGTTTAAGATGGATGAATAATCAAAGATGGCTGACATGATGATGGTGTTCATCTTTTAGAAAATTGAATACAAATGATTAAATAAAATTCTAGTATACCTTTTATGTCTAATGCTGGAACACACGTCTGGGCATCCCTGGTCGTACACCTTGGACAGCTGCCAAAGTGACGTTTGAACAGCGTGACGGCCAGTTGGTCGTTCTTGTACAAGTTGGTGGTTGAGAACAGGTCTGTGAATCTCCTCAGGCTCCAGCTGGCGGCCTTGGCAACGGCAAACAGACAGCAATAGTGGCCGCACACACCGGATGCTATGGCTTGGAGTCTTTTTATATTCTACGTCCATCGTCTCGAGTGTTTATTCATGAGTTTGGTCATAGCAAGCCTCAGTCGTCTGGCATATGTATCGAAATACTCTCCAAATTTGGAAAAATATAGAACCGCCCAATGGGAGCCGTGTTTAGTATGAGGGTCTAGATTGGTCACAAATAAGGCGGGACGAGTGAAATTTGTCGGTGTAAAAGGGTGAGCAAACACAGACATCGATGTTTACTCGTCTAGTGCCACTTTAAAATAATAATAAAAAATTACCCTTGCAAATTTATAGTGCCACCGACGAACCATTTTTTCAGAAAATTTACATTTGAAAGAGTACAGATCGAATTTGATTTTTAAATTTATTCCCAAAACATTTATCGTATTTCTAATTGTTCAAATATTTCAAAGAGGGGTGACACAGGTCTAACATATCAATTACAAGTTTTTATCGAGTCTTTCATCCATACATTTTCTATTCTCATCCCCTTTGACATAAATTATAGAAGAAACGGTAGTCGCAATTTTTAAAAGTTTGTTCAACTGATTGGTGGTCATATCACCACCGTTCCACTGTAGGCCGTGATGATTCAGTGTGAGCCAATTACATTGTTTTTGAACATGACGCAGTAATTTTGAAAACGAGTATGGGGCCTTAAGTGTCCAGCGGTGTACCACACATCTACACAAAGATAAAGCGCTATATTCTTTAACTATGAACGTATTGTTCTTATCTTTAAGCCCCTGCGAGTCTACGATGACATTAGACATTTAAGGTGGCGTGACAGAATTTATTACGTGGGTTAGTCTGTGGAAGCAATACCATACTGCAAAGAAAAACAAGGGACAGTCAATATCCACCATCACCGACTGGTCTGACCATTATCCAAACTGTAAACAAAAAAGTCACGTAGGCCTAAATAGATTTAACACCTAGTTGTTGTTTTTTTTGTCTTGAAGTATACGATTAAATTTGACATTGTCCACACTTTTTCTTAATAGGTGGTGCTCCATAAATTTGTGTTATCCCCTTATTACAATTTTCCAAACAATAAATGTATTCTTTCGATTTATCCTGAACAGAGGGAAAGTGTAAATTCCAAGCATGGTTGAAATCTCTACACGCGGATACTTTAGTAAATTCTATAGGTAAATTATTTAACTCTTTGGTAGACATCAGACACAAATCCTGCTTCAAAGAGTACGTGAGGATGGACGCGTTGATTTTATCCATTATACTAAATTACAACGATCTATGACTCGGTCTCTTATAGTGGTGTCGCTCGATCCAAATCCTCCCTCCAATCTGTGAGTGTTTGATAGTGAATCAATGGATTCGACTCTAGGGTAATCAATTTTCACGCATACTAGCTGAGCAATTTTATCGCCCCCTTTAATTATAAAAAAAACAGCGTCACCGTGATTATTGATTATGATGGTAGGTTTTTTTTTTAAATTTTATATGTCAGCCAAATTATTCAATTTCATCCATTAGTCGTTTCGTCATGTCAATATATATTTGGTCAGGCACCTGATAATTTCTATACCCTGTGTTAACGTGTAGCCAAATAGGGGAAACCGTCTGTCGGACAGAAGTAATTAAAGCAGCTGCTTTCCCATTTGTGTAATGATAGCTTTTTCACACCTGTTTCTGTGTGTGGTAGCACCACAGTGAAGTAGTCTGCGTCTAGTCTTAATATTGTTAAGATTATGTCGTCATTATATTCTTCATATACAGTCATAGATTTAGTGTTATTTTTACAATGTTTGAAAGGGGAGCAGGTACACACACGATTCCATTTTATAATGTTTTTAATACCTGGACGACCATTTATGTGAACTCGCATTTGGCGTAAACGACCTCATTCCAAACGAGTATTCGTCATCTGGGTGATACTCCCATCAGTCACTAAAAAACAGAGAAAAATGTTTTGACCAACTATAGCCGTTGGGTACGGATGTGTAATTATTCAATCTCCTACGCTTAGTGAATACGAAAATATACATTTTCT
The DNA here is from genome assembly GCA_901482245.1 of Timema douglasi. Taxonomy (NCBI): domain Eukaryota; kingdom Metazoa; phylum Arthropoda; class Insecta; order Phasmatodea; family Timematidae; genus Timema; species Timema douglasi. The sequence goes on from CABEEJ010002778.1 coordinate 50,153, forward strand.
CTCAATCAACGAAGGGGTCTCTTTTTCTTTTAATTTTTTTTAAGGGTTGATCACGTGTACAGGATCCATGTCTTTCCAAATCATGTCTTTAATAGTCATTAATTGTTAAATTTTTGTGTTTTCGATGAAGAAATTCAATGCTGCCAAGAGTGAGACTCAATATATTTCACTTAGAAATTTATCTGAAAACACCTAATTAAATATTATATATTTCGAGGAGCGGGACACTAAATTTGAAAGAGTAATTTATGTAAAGTATTTTTTAAACGATACTTCCCTAGGTTTCTTTCTCCCAAAAATAGTTCACAGTGTTGTACTAAAGAACAAATTGATCTTGTCAGTAAATTTCCCTCAAACCTTGCATTAATTTATTATGGTGTACGGAGAGATAAGTCTATAAAATATAGAATGGTCGAAATTTAGTCCGGTTGAATTTTACTAATTCACTGAAGTTAAATACACAATTGATAATTCAAAAATAATAAAGTTCAAGCTATGGTAAAATTGTTTTTAAAATTGAAAATGTAGAGCTCAAATTTTAAAAAGTGAGTAATAGCTGAAATTAAATATGAAGAATCAAATAGCCAAATCTATTATTTATATTTTTAGAGAATAATTGTCCATCTACATATCATACTCTGAAAATTGAAAGATGACACCTGGACACGGGAATCGAACCTGGGATCTATGACTTAGTATGCCACTGCTCTACCCACTGAGCTATCCAGGAATCGTCCCATGCCCAGGTTAGATTCCCGTGTCCAGGTCTCATTTTTCAATTTTCAGAATTTGAAATCAGGTATTTTGATTTCATATATTTCTATTATTATTATTAGCACCGCGTCTTACTACCCGTTCGGGTTATACGCACTTACGCTAATGTGTAATGGTAGGGTGATTGTGAGATGAAATGGAGGACCTACAGTTTAACGTGGAATCCGAACCACGGTGGAGGCCTGGCATTCCCCACATTCACAAGATGTCTTGTCAGAGGTGAAGGAAGGGTTTGGTAATCAGATAAATCTGTGCCGGGACCGAGGATTGAACCCCGGCCTCCGGCAAAGAAGTCTGACACCTTAACCTCTAGACCGCCAGGTCACCTATATTTCTATTAGGATAGCATTATCATCATAATATGATTTCAAGCTAAGTTCTCCTCAGAGGTGTTTTGGTGTATCTGATGGAGTTTATAAGGCTGTTTTAAGACGACACGGAGGACCTTATTCAATAAACACTATTTCAAATCTTCGTTTTCTACGTTGTAAGTGTAAAATATACAACACACATCTATATACATAATACGGAACCATCTCAGCCTTAAAATAATTTCAGGACGGTTATTTTATATTTGACAGTCGGGACACAATCAATGGTTAATTTACTATTGATACAACAAATTATTTTAATGACAAGATCATGTTTCCTTAATGACCTCATTGTATTGACGGGCCTCAAAACATTAACTACTCATATGTGTAGATCTGGACGTTCTACTAAAGGTATGGGTAGTCTTACTTGTGAGACCGCTAATGACCTTGAGTCATTTGCACATCTACCCAGCATACTTTATTATTTTGATTTCCTCTCTCTTTACGATGATCTATGTATTTTATTTAAATGATTATGTTTTTTCTTCATACATTTTATTCTTGCACATTTTTTTGCCTGGGTCACTATCAAACATTTAAAAAGGTCAAGTTCCATATATATTTTTTTAATCAAATTTCAAAATCTAGTAAAATTATTTTAAATTTTAAAATATAGAGTTCAATGAGTAAGAGATGAAGTTAGAAATGTTAATTCAATTTATTAATTCACTATTGATATATAAACAAACTTAAGTTTAAATTTTAATTAGTATTTACTATTTAATTAGCCCAATATGTGCTTCATAATTAATAGGTAAAAACAAACTTAGTTTAAAATAGTATTTATTCTCTAATTATATTAATGTCGGTAGTAAAAGTTTTATTTGTTTATTTCCATCATAATTGGTTTATGTATTGTTAAGGTTGTTTTTTTGTCTAACTTTTGTGTTACTATTACTCTTTATAAGAATGAATTAAATGTTTTAACGTTTCTTTTACAACAAATCTATACTTGATATTATATTTTCAAATAAAGTTTTCTTGTATTCATTTGTTTAGAAATTAAGTCTACTTGAATGTTATTTTCACAATTACCCCATTTTTGAAAACTAGAAACTCATGTTGGAATATTGATGAACCATTTATTTTAATTGTATTTAGATTTTTAACTATTTTAATTTGATATACAAAATCACTGATGGTAGTCGATTGTAGTCTATAAAATTGGAGTTTATTATTATTATATTTTAAACATGTTCAATCCTTGAGGGTTTTTAGATTATTAATCCTATAAAAGTATAAAAGAAATTTGACTTACCACTTATGAACTTGTAGATTAAACTCATGGTGGAATTAATTTTACAATTTTTTTTAACTCATCATACAACCGATATCTGCCTTACTTGGAGATTAACTGAAATCTTCTAGCTATTGTAACGGGCGTGGAGCCCAGGATCGCGTAATCTAAACAGGTTTGATCATATGGTCGGCTGGACTTGAACATCAGACGGCTTTCCTTTTTAGGATTGAAACGAGGACAAATCACTTTCTAAAGATCGCCCGTTTTCACAAGGGATATACATTCACTTGAAATCACGTTTGTTGGTGTATTGGTGGGCACGGTGTTTCGTACGCCTCCTATTTAAAATGATATATTGAGTAATATTCCTTATTTTTATAATCAAGTCTAACACACTTTATAGTATATCTAAAATGTTGACCTGGCGGTCTAGGGGTAAAGTGTCGGACTTCTGTGCTGGGGTCCGGGGTTCAATCCTCGGTCCCGGCACAGATTTATATGATTACCAAACCCTTCCTTCACCTCTGACAAGACATCTTGTGAATGTGGGGAATGACGGGCCTCCACCGTGGTTCGGATTCCACGTTAAACTGTAGGTCCTCCATTTCATCTCACAATCACCCTATCATTACACATTAGCGTAAGTGCATATAGCCCGAACGGGTAGTAAGACGCGGTGCTAATAATAATAATAATAATAATAATAATAATAATAATAATAATAATATCTAAATATGACGTCATTAATAAACATGATAACCTAAGTATTGGTGAATATGGTGTTTTGTGCGTCGTATACTACCCAGTTCAACATTAAATCATTTCTATTAATGAACATTCATAATAAAAAATATATTTTACATAACAAACAAAATATAAGTCTAAATGTACCCGTATTTGTCTATGATGAATATAATAATTCATTATATTCTGATGTATTCTTAAATAGACCACGTCACACTCTTACCACGTCACATAGTTTACGTAGTGACCTCCTCCCCCTCTCCTATTTCCAGTCGACAGAACATACCCTGGTCATTACTAGTCTACTAGTATTCACTTAGTAGTAGGATTCCATTCCAGAGTCCTGAAAACCCTAACTTTATGTAATTTAAGATTTACGTTATTCAAGTAATTTGCTGCAGTACGGTAAGCAACCATTATTCTACAGGAAACTAACAGTGCAATGGTGCAAATAGAAATTCACTTCTGTTAACTTAGTTGGATCGAATGTTTGAATTTAATAAAGTACAGTTATTTAATGGGTTCATCAATATTCCATAAACACGAGGAAATATAAAGTAATATAAGTAGCGAGTAAATATCAATATATTATTACGCTTTAATGCTAAAATTGAAAAGAAAAATCTACAAAGAGAGCCCTACCATTATTATTTTTTCCACGTGCCTCACATTTTCTTAAAACGGCCTTGTTTTACACACACATATATATGTGTCAGTTATGTTAATGTGGTAGAGATGTTGAAGAAATAATTCAAGGAAATTTTGCCGCATTTGCGAGAAAAAAAGTGGAAAAATGATTTAAGAAAAATCCTCCTTTGTTAGACCGCCTGAGATTCAAGCCCTAGCCTCTCATCGCCAGCAAACCACGTGTTCATCAGCACGGTTACTTACTTGTAGACTTGATAGACTCTACTTAATATGGATACTAAATGATTTTGTTTATATTTGTATGGAAATTGTGTATTCATCATTATTTTTGAAACCAATGTTCAACATTAACACCCACTAACAATATACGAGTACAATTATAAATAAGCTTATATTCCAATATTGTATAATAGATAGCTATCCGAACCGATATTCTTTGTCTTAAAAACAATGCTATTATATTTATTTATATTCTTTTCGTATCTTAACTCTCTCATTTATGCATAGTTGGGTCTACAAAAACTAAAAACCTTTCAAAGATGAAAATAATAAATGTATAGTTATCAACATTGAAAAAGGATTCCTATATTTGTATCACATTTATCAATATTAAAGGTGACCTGGCGGTCTAGAGGTAAGGTGTCAGACTTCTATGCTGGCGGCTGGGGTTCAATCCCCGGTCCTGGAACAGATTTATCTGATTACCAAACCTTTCCTTCACCTCTGACAAGACATCTTGTGAATGTGGGGAATGCCAGGTCTCCACCGTGGTTCGGATTCCACGCTAAACTGTAGGTCCTCCATTTCATCTCACAATCACCCTACCATTACACATTAGCGTAAGTACGTATAACCCGAACGGGTAGTAAGACGCGGTGCTAATAATAATAATAATAATAATACATGAGACGTCGAAGGTCTCAGGTTAATCCACAAGTTATCAAATATTTAATAAGATTTATACAAAAGGTATGTAAAAAATGCTAACCAAGTATTTGGCTAGATATTGTAATAATAAAAAGTTATCAAACAATCATATTTCTATAACTAAAACACGAGGCATTTAAATGTTCTTAGTAATCTGCATTTAAGGATCCCTTTGGGCCCCCAAAGAGTTTTATTCGGAATATATAAGCAAGATTATCACTTGCTCACTTCATTGTTTTCGAAAGACAATCAAACTGATTGTAATTATATAGGCCTACTTAGTTGATTTATATATTCTTATTAGTTGGATTGCAGTGTAAAGAACAAGTACTAGGAAAACTTGAGACTCCAGAGAACATTGTCAATAGTAACTAAAATGAAAGGTGAGAAGAGCTATATTTCTGTATGATAAACCAAGAGAACTATTGAGCACAGCGCTGACAATAGAACAGACGAACCATAATTGTTTTCTAACATTAGTTAAATAGTATAATATTGTTCATATTATCAGCTAGTACTGTGGTGTTTGTGTCTGCTAAGTAAACAGTTCCAGGTTCATTTGCCAGCACGGCCTAAACATTTATATTGGGTTGAATAGAGACTTCCCTGTTGGATACTGATTAATTGCTATCCCAGAACTATATGTCGAATCTGATTTAGAATTAAGCTAATTTTTAAGTCGTGTGTTGATGAAATAAGTAGATCTAGTAAGTGAAATTTGACTACTACTATTACCATTACCACCACTACTACTACTACTACTTCCACTACTACTATTACTGCTACTACTACTACTACTACTACTACTCTACTACTACTACTAACTTCCACTACTACTATTACTACTGTTACTACTACTACTACTACTATTACCACCACTACTACTACTACTACTTCCACTACTACTATTACTGCTACTACTACTACTACTACTACTCTACTACTACTACTACTTCCACTACTACTATTACTACTGTTACTACTACTAATACTATTACCACCACCACTACTACTACTACTACTTCCACTACTACTATTACTACTACTACTACTACTACTACTACTACTATTACCACCACCACTACTACTATTACTACTATTACTACTACTACTACTACTTCCACTACTACTATTACTACTACTACTACTATTACCACCACCACCACCACTACTACTACTACTAATAATAATAATAATAATAATAATAATAATGTAATAATTTACCCAAGAGTTTTGATGAAACGTTGCCTAAGAATTTCTGAAGGATCTCTAGTAATGTTTGTATTTTAAAACAATGTATACTTATCAATTAATGAACACGGATAAAACGATACCCCTGAAATGATAAAAGCTTAAAGACCACCGATACAGACCGTTAACATATTTATTTTGGGAGGCCTATACTATTTTTTTAGTAACGTGTTTCTTTAAACACTCTAGGCTTTTTTAAATAATCCTTACTAGTACATTACTCTAATGGGGATAGTTGTTATTATTATTATTATTATTATTGAGGTTTAGAGGCCCATCGACACACTGCGGTCATTAGGGCCTTATCATAATATGGGGAAAAAAACATTTGGGACCCTCTATAGGGGTACTCAAATGGCCTCTGAGTAAAATTGGGTGAAACACCTGCTAAAAAAAACCACAGGTGTATCAAGCCAATAAATTATTATTATTAGGGTTTTAAGGCCCATCGACACATTGAGGTCATTAGGGCCTTGAAATATATTAAAATCTAATATAATCCCCATAGGGGAGACATGATAATTTACCTGCTGTATTAACAGGCAAATACACAAAGTAATAATTAATATAAATGATAAAGAGATAAAATACCCATTTGAGACACTCCATAGGAGTGCTCAAATGGGCTCTTAGTACAAATGAGTGATACACTTGCTAAAAAAAAACCACAGGTGTATCACTCCGATAAGAAGACAAAACAAACATATTAAAACAGGGATAGTTGTTAATATATTAGTTTAAAATGTGAAATACTGATCTTGCATTTAACGCCTTAAAACTGTTCAAGTAATATATTGTTTCACGATGTCTAGATCTTAGTTCTGGCGAACTGTGTCAATCAAATGAATTATAGCGTTGAATGTTGAAAACGTCAGAAATATTACCCCTAAATGAAATACCAATATACTTACTATCAAATAATTGTATTATCAACTGGACTACATTTGTTTATGGTGCGGATGAACATAAGTCAGTATAAAGTATAGGTTTGTGTAAAGTCCACGTCTTTTTTTCTATTCGTAGCCTAATCGTATAGTAAGAAAATATATTCCAAAAGTCGAATATGAGACCTAATATTTCTTTTTAAATATTTAATTTTATGTAAAATAATTTATACCTCATATTTATTTAATGCTTTAGACACTAAATATAAGCCTACCTTATAAAATTAAAACAATATAATTTTCAAACATATGTAACATATTTTGATCTAATCGAGTGAATATTAGAGCATGCAACTGATTCAGATTTTTGTTTTGTGAGAATTATTTTGTAATTCACGTAACAGTGCAAACTGATAAAAAAAACAACAACTAAACACTCAGTTTTAATTTAGACTTCATAATTTTATTTACGATGCTCTTAAGTCGTTATGAACAATTTTTTTTAATTTTTCAAATTCAAGTTGAAATTTTTGATGCTTCGCACAGCCCTAGTAAAGTATGCAAAAGATTATTATTATTATTATTATTATAAGCACCGCGTCTTACTACCCGTTCGGGTTATACGCACTTACGCTAATGTGTAATGGTAGGGTGATTGTGAGATGAAAATGGAGGACCTACAGTTTAACGTGGGATCCGAACCACGGTGGAGGCCTGGCATTCCCCACATTCACAAGATGTCTTGTCAGAGGTGAAGGAAGGGTTTGGTAATCAGATAAATCTTTGCTGGGACCGAGGATTGAACCTCGGCCACCAGCACAGAAGTCTGACACCTTACCCCTAGACCGCCAGGTCACCTTATGCTAAAGAGATTTAATGGTTTTTTTTATTTGCCATAAATAATTTATTGTTTTTTCTCTCTCTCTCTTAATGCTATAATGTTAACAGGTAAATACGACATACCGGCACGGTACGTGTTTGCGGCGGTGACAATTCTTGGCTCGTTCTTGCAAACCATCAAGAGTGCATCTATGAATGTTGCCATCACCGGTATGGTGAAGACCAAATCCAGAGCCAATTTAAATAGCACTTTCATCAGCACAGATGTGTGTCCCATTCATAATGATTCAAAAACTTCAATCACCAGCCAAAAGGTGAGAAAATGCTGGAAAGATAATACAAAAAATACATTTCAGTTTGTTGCCTGAATGAAAACTTGTTGAAGACTTACTTTCTTTGGGTATATTATTATTATTATTATTATTATTATTATTATTATTATTATCACCACGTCTTACTACCCGTTCGGGTTATACGCACTTACGCTAATGTGTAATGGTAGGGTGATTGTGAGATGAAATGGAGGACCTACAGTTTAACGTGGAATCCGAACCACGGTGGAGACCTGGCATTCCTCACACTCACAAGATGTATTGTCAGAGGTGAAGGAAGGGTTTGGTAATCAGATAAATCTGTGCCGGGACCGAGGATTGAACCTTGGCCGCCAGCACAGAAGTCTGTCAACTTACCCCTAGACCACCAGGTCACCTCTTTTGAGTATATTAAATAGAGGCATTAAACAATCAAGTTAATATGTTCCTGAAATTTTAAGACTACACTGTAATTTAATAAATGTCATGCGACACCTCAGCTCAGTCAGTAGTGTGTCTGTCTACTGAGCTAAAGTCCCGGGCTCAATGCCCAGCATAGCCGAAAATATTATTATTGGTGAAATGTGGGTTTCCCCTCTCACAATGACGAATTAATGGTCGGGTTCTGGGTGTTGTGTCAGTTCTAAATTTAAGTTAGTTACTAAGTCCATTGCTGATGTAATCATCTGGTTCAGAAAGTGCACGTAAAATGGCTCAAATAAATGAAAAAAAGCTGTTACATTTTAAGTATTTTCCAAAATTCGTTAAAAATATTTTTATCCAACAATTATAGACCTGCCAATATACGGCATTAAGAAATCCCAGAAATTAAGACTGCTCAGATATATAACATTATTAAACTATATTATTTTTATTAAATAGCATGTAACATTAAAAACAGTAAACCTCACTCCCCCCATGTTGTTATCATTAGTAGAGGACGACCGTCAAGGTCTAAGATATATACAGAAGCCCTATGGCTTCTTTGGTGCTGACTGACAGCTCCCAGCTGACTTCTGACAATCCAACATTTAGGTATATACCTAAATTTTGACTGTCAGAAGTGACAGCTGCTAAACACATGTTTTTGCAGATTATATGGTTCGGCGTAAGGGATACATTATTTGGTCTGGTAACATTTCAAAGCCGTCAGCTGTCAGCTGTGAGCTGTCAGTCAGCACCAAAGAAGCCATGGGGCTACTGTACGTGTCTGGTTGCTCGTTGGTTCCAGTGGCATTGAAGTTAAATACCTATCGAATCTCTACATATAAGGATGAAGGCAATTCAAATCTTGGGGTGGAGGGTTTTTAGACTATTTATCAAATGAATAAAATAAAATCGATTGATGTTTTTTAAAGATTTTGTCTAAAAACGCGTTATAATTTGTGTATCTTTTCCTTTAAAATATAAAATTAATTATTTTTCTGTAAAAGTTTGATCGCCAAATCCAAAGAGAGTTTACAGAACACATTTCAATAGTAGATACGAAAATAAATATTTTAGTTTAGTTGGTTGTTTTGAAATCACAAATCCTCATAAATGATAACTTTTGTACTTAGATGTTAGCTTATAGCTAAAGGGCTACTAGATAAATTTGAGTGCAGTATGGTTATATTTGTTGAATTTATATAGAAAGGTTATAGCTATTTAAAATAATATATTTCTTCAAGGAGCTGAGCAGGGACGTTAAAGAAAAATCAAATGGTTTATGTACACTGTGGAGTGGCAATAGTAAGGTATGCCACACGCGAAACTTCTGTTATAAGTTCAGAAACATTTCAGACCCAACTATACAAATTCCGTGATAAGTTCGGAGATTTAGGATCAAAACATTGACTCGCAGCTGCATGAAAGTATAACTAAACACCCGCCTCGGTGGCGTAGTTGGCTAACGCGCTTGTCGTGTTGAGCTCGACCGCCGAGGACGGGGAGATCGAGGTTCGAATCTCGGTCGGGTGAACTGGGGGAGGTTTTTACTAAATGGTTTTCCACTCTCCCTCCACGCAAATGTGGGTTCACTTCCTCTAACTCAATCTTCCCAATTCCTAATCCATTAGAGTAATTAGTACTTAAAGCGTATAACCCGAACGGGTAGTAAGACGCGGTGCTAAATATTATTATTATTATTATTATTATTAGCACCGCGTCTTACTACCCGTTCGGGTTATACGCACTTACACTAATGTGTAATGGTAGGGTGATTGTGAGATGAAATGAAGGACCTACAGTTTAACGTGGAATCCGAACCACGGTGGAGGCCTGGCATTCCCCACATTCACAAGATGTCTTGTCAGAGGTGAAGGAAGGGTCTGGTAATCAGATAAATCTGNCAGATAAATCTGTGCCGGGACCGAGGATTGAACCCCGGCCGCCAGCACAGAAGTCTGACACCTTACTCTTAGACCGCCAGGTCACCCTCCCCCTACAATTATTCTTGAATACTATCTGCGGGCCAGAACCCGCTCGCTACCCCATAATAATTTAATAGTTAGCCCCAATCGTTTTAAAAATAACTGAATTATAAAAAAGTATATGTGAAATAAACAAATGCATTCTTCTCATTTTAAAATTCTATTACGTCTTATTTTTTCAGGAAGGAGAGTTTGACTGGGATGAAGTTACTCAAGGTTACATACTCACCGGTCCAATATATGGAGTGGTCTGCACAATATTAATTGGTGTTCATTTTACTCGTGAATGGAGCCCAAAAAAAGTGATTGCTATAATTAACGTTAGTTCTTCTATTCTTCATGTACTTACACCAGTAGTAGTGAGATGGAACGTCACAGCTTTTATCGTCCTCCGAGCTTTGGAAGGATTGATTTCTGTAAGTAGGACACTAATCATATTCTCCAGATCCCATTTTAATATATTCATGCACTTTGATTCTCTTTCAATATTCAATTTACAAAGAAGATTTAGACACAGCTTATTTGAATCAAATTTGAGGTTATTTTTACACATTTTTTATTGCTTGTATTGTAAATTATTTTATCTACGCTGTACGTTATTTTGTAGAGTTAAAAGGTTGAAGATCCATTTATTGTTAAAATTTAGAGTAGCCTACTATAATTAGTAGTTAATTCAATGTTCAGACCGAACCAAACGTTTTCCGGGTAGTGACAATCATACAAAGGCTGACCTTATCGAGATAAAACATAATACTCTGAGCTCGGTTTTATTACTTTACTAACTGCAAGTTCCTGGCCTTTCCCTGATATAAAACGAATAAATACAATATTTAATGGCATATAATTATAATGAGAACTGTTAGAAACCTTTATAACATCCCAAACTGGGATATACAGGGTGTTTCACTCGCTCTTGAGCCCTGAGACTCTCTTATATCTTTCAAACTAAAGGACGTGATTGGTGTATGAGAAGCATTCATGGACTGAGAGCGAGCAAAACATCATCTATATATAACAATCCACCTCACTTTCCCATTAGTGTATATATAATGCGTTTGTTGCCCAGCGTTTGAAGCTATCTGAATTGTAGTCAAGAAAGTTAAGGCTTCATGCTCACTTCTGCAAGTATTCCCAATGTTACGAATGTTAGGCTCCTTGATTTTGGAATTACCTGCACAGATAATTACATGGTTTAAGACTTCTGGACCATAGTTGATATAAAAGTACAAACTAATCTTAGCTTAAGTTTACTTATGCGCATACCAAGTTTATGCTTTATTTGTCATTGATTGTTATTGATTGTTGTCATGATGTCGTATCAGGCTTTCAGTGGCTGTAAGTTTTATAAAATGAATATTACAAAGGCGCATTCCTGAAACTTCACTAATTACGAATGCCAAGTTTCAGCATTCTATGTTTCTTGCATTTGAAGCTAACCACTAGTTTGGTTTAAAAAGTTTAGATATGTAAACCCAAATATAAAATGCCGGGGATTAATTCACCTGAAGTTTCATTAAGTACCTAAGCCTAAGCCAAGTTTGAACTAGCTATTTTTATGAGTTTTGAGCAGCTTATGCCCGCACCGAAGGAATGCAGTCTAAGGTATAAAGGCCGCATTATTTAAAAGTTAAAAAGTTACCTGTATGCCCATTATCAAGTTTCCTTTAGTATGTAATTTATTTCAAGTCCCCCCCCTTTTTTTAGGTATCCACATTGCTGGCCTCGTAGTTTAAAGTGAAAAACTCCTAATACATTATGCAAAAGTAAAAATAAAACTCTCTATCCTAAAGTATCTAACTTTATGGCACATTTAAACTTTTTCTCGTTTTTAAACTACCAGAACTGCGGGTCACTCACTATAAGGCGTCTAAATCAAGGTATACAAGTAAAAAAAACTTCACTCGAAGGGCACACCATCAGGTCCCATAAGTAATTCATGGGGGTCCAACTTTTTTGTATTCCAAGGGCCAAATATTATTATCCGTTGCACCATGGGATGAAAATAGATTTATTAAGCCAATTCACTTAAAATAGGCCTACAGTATATAATAAAATTATTATTTTCAATTCTTATACAGAAAATTGATGTTTGGTTGGCAGAATAATTCAAATTTTACTGCAAAAATAAACATATTAATATCCCAGAAATATTTTATGAAATATGCATGCACACATACGTTCAAAAACAACTTCTTAATATATATTTATGATAATTTTATTAATAAAATGAATGGTAAAAAAAACATGACTTTTTTTAGGTTAATTAGTTTCATTTCAATCGTTAGCTATTTTACGCCTAAATTTTGGAATCAAAACTATCTAAACAGTAGAAACCATTTGGAACTCTTCGATATTTTGATTTGACACAATTTAGTAAAAATACTGAACACACTGACTTTCTCCCAATTTTATCTTGAAATAGAAATTTTCTAAAGTTTCGTAAGATTTGTGTAGCGAAATATTAGTTCTAAATATTGTTTTGAAACATTGCACCAACGATCACAAATGAAATAACATGCACTGTTAATTCTCTGTCCACTAAAGAGAATAAGAAGTAAATTCATTTTCAAAGACCTGAATTAAAAAGTAAATATATTTTCCTATAGCACTGAAATTATTGGTTTTATAAAATATATTTCAAAGAAAATATATTGTTACCGCTAATATTACTACAACTTAATAATGATAAGTTATTTCGTATCTTAAGTAGTTGAGGATAAAAGATGAAAATTTTCCATATTTAAAGTAACCTAAAAGTCATTTTCATGATAAAATTAGAATGGTCCAAAATTCTTATAATAATAAACGGTGTCTGATATAAAATTGAATCAAAATTGTTAAAGCTATTTTTGAGTAAATTCATTTTTTCTTTTTTTGCCCCTCATTAAATTACACTTAAATTTGGGGTTAGATATTTAATTCCAAAAACCCCAAATACCAAGTTGTAGCCCAGTCGGTAAAATGTTATGCACTAGCCCGAGGTAATGATGGCATCGCAAAAACATATATTTTTTTTGTTTCAGGGGTCACGATGCGTTGACATTTATCAAAATATTGAGGTTTTTTTACGGTCGCAATAATTTCTTCCCGATGGGTCGAGAGAAAGTAAAAAGTTAATAAAATACGCCTGAGGTGCACAGCCTTAGTTTTTTAAACTATATATAACTAGGCCAGAGACAATCTTTCCTTCTCTGTGAACTAGGCATAAGCCAAGTTAAGCTTTCGCCCACATGATCTAGGGTGGTAGTTTCAAAACGAAGGATTTCTAACTTCTCAAACATTTGTTCACACGGTCTAGGGTGGTAGTTTCAACACGAAGGATTTCTAACTTCCCAAACATTCAGTCACATGGTCTAGGGTACTAGGATCAAAATGAAACTAATTGTAAAAATAAATATGCTTGATTTGTTGATTCAAAAAAGTGGTCCAAGATGCACACGATGAGATTTCCTTTGTGTGTACATTTGCGACGTTTCAGCTGTATGAGCTTCTTGGTTTTGGGTTTACCTGTACTGGTGTTCATAGGGTCTAAAGTCTTTCGCTCTGAATCATCTCGCTTTCAGTGTGAGAAATAATATTTGTTTGAATGTATAAATATAAATGAATATTTTATTTACTAATTTGAATACGAAGCAAACATACAAATCAAACTCTAATTTATTGTTGTATTTAGGAATGTAAATATTTAGGCCTGGTTTGTAATACTCTTTGGATATGAAGTTGATATTTTTCTTTGTTGATCAAGTTAAATTTAAAACAAATAAATACTACATTTTACAGCACATTATATTGATAGTGAATAACCGTTATTTCCGTGGTTTACGACACATGTAATTCAATAGTATGTGTATATGTTAAAAAAATACACCCAAGGTGCACATTCTCAGGTTGCTCTTAGTATGTATGTCTAATATCAGCTTTCTAGGTTTCCTAATTTTGGAGTTTTAGTGCATACACAAATTCCCCCAAATACACATGTTATATTATTTAAATAAATGTACTTTTTTTTGTAGGGTCCTGGAATACCATTAGCAAGTGGCTTGTCGGCATCCTGGATTCCCCCCGAAGAAAGACAGCAGTTGTCAGGAATAATTCTCTCCGGTTAGTAGTGGCTTATAAATTAGTTTAGACTATAAAATAAAAGCACTCGCAGTAATATTTATGCAGTTACTCCAAATTAAACCTCCACTGTTTGTTTACTTGGACTGGATGGCATTGAGACAATAGTAGTCAGTACTAACATTAGACTTTGGGTGTGTATGAGGATGTTTGACCCACATTTGTGTGCATTTTTATTGGTTTTGTCTTGAATTTGTTTTTCTATATTCTTTTAATCTACATTATGTAGTAGTGTGAAATACTTGATCCTTGTTAAAGGTCATATTACGGGTTTACGAGACCACTACAGTGGGATTTAAAATCATGTAGTTTTTTAAAACATAAAATGGATGGCTCAAGTCCATAAGTTTCCATGTGACATCTTTGGCGAATTTGAGTTAATACCACAATTTTGTTCTACATTCAAAGGGGAATCTTGTGAAGGCATAATGCATCCAAGTTTGAGCTATTTAACCGGTTTTATAAAGCAATGAAATTTATCTCAAGACAATAACCGACCAAGTACATGTCACTTAGTCATTTCTCCCCATATGGTTGTCAGCCACGTCATAAATCAATTAACTGTCATGATTGTTTGCTTTAGTAAAATTCTAAACTTTGGGGGATTTAGATGTGATATTCTCTAGAAGACTTATGTGGATTTCAGTTAGTAATAAATGTGTAATGAGTGATTCTAATACTGATTTTGTGCCACATAAAAGAAGGAAATCCGATATTCAAAAGTAGAAGATATGATAAATACCAGCTCAAAAGTCTTTAGGTAAAGAGCGTGTGGGTTGGAATGATTGGCATGATCTCATGATTGGTGTGGGTGGTTATTTCAGTTCCAACTGGCAGCAGCAATCAATGGTTGGAGTGATGAAAAAAAATGTTTGTTCATGGTTATGTTCCTCTTGGGGGTAGCTCTGCGTGTGTACAGAGGCCTGCCAGATAGCTAGAGAAAGGTATGGGCAACATTAATGGAGTGGTTAGGGGAAAAATTTAATCCACGCGAAAGAACAGAACTTGGAAAATTACAGTTCCAAAATTGAACCAGGTGAATTGGTGAATCGCTACTGGAGCTTGCTACGAGCTTGAAAGCCCTCGCGACTCGCGCATACCCAAATGTAAATAGCAAAGCTAGGGACAAATTATCACTGGACCGGTTCTTGGCAGCTCTCGGGAGTGATATAAGACTTCGTGTGCGGCAAGAGCGGCCTAAGACACTGGAAGCTGCCGTGAGTTTGGCTCCTGAGCTGGAAGCTATAGGCCAAGTGGAGGCAGCCGATCACGTGTGTCGAGTAACCGCAGATGATAAGTTATTGCAACCGATAAAGACGAGTGACGCTTGTGTTGTAGCTCAAGAACATCACAAAACGGAACAAATGATAAACATGGTGATGCAGACAATGGATGCCGTCTGCGATGTTTGTGAATCCTTGAAAAAATGTTGCAGGTACCATTAAGACAATGGAGCAATGCCAACGTGGACGAGAAATAAAGTGCTACCAATGCGGTGAACTGGGAAATATTCGGGCAAAGTGTGGTAAGAACAAGAAACAAAAAAACTAGTACGCGCCGGTGTGCCCGAAACCGCACCGGTAGTAAATTCTGATTCAAAACAGCACCTCGTTGTAGTAGGAAGTGTGGACCCATGCTCAGCCGTGTTTATGGAGGGAAAATTGTAGTACGAGCCTAGAGATTTACTGATAGACATTGGCACGGCTGTTTCCCTCATAGATGAGAAAGTTTGGCGACGAGTGTCAAATGACAAACTTCAGCCAACGAACAGGTTAGTTATAAATGCAAGTGGTGATCATATTACTGTGATTGGTACAGTGAGTGTACCCGTTAGAATAGGAAGCTATCTGGCAACACAGGAAATGATTGTTGCAACGGGACTGACACAGATGTGCCTTATAGGCACTGACTTCTTACGCAGAAACAAATGCGATGTTTTGCTTTCGGAAGGAATAATGCGGATGGGTGAAGGCGAAGTACCCCTATATAAAACACTAGGGGAACCACAGCTTTGAGTGTGCCGGGCTACTTTGAAAGAGATAATCGCTATACCGAGTGGACATGAGGTGGGTACTTTACGCAGCAGTCAGTGTGGACATGGGGATGGGAGTATTAGAAACAAATAGTCACCTCTCTGAGAAGCATGGAATTTTCGCGGCCCGCGTTGTAGTATCTTCCAAGGACAAGGCTATCCCAGTGAGATTGCTAAATCCACACCCACATCCAATGACTTTATATAGTGGGACAAATATTGGATCACTGATGCCATGCGTCATGGCAGAGATGGTAGGGACTGAAGATAAAACTACCCGGGGTGAAAAGGCATCTAGCTTATTTGACTTAGACTCAGCCAAGCTATCACCTGCCCAACGTTCCATAACAGAAGCCATGTTGAACGATTTTACAGATGTGTGTTCTTGGGAACCAAACGACCTTGGTAATACTAATCTAGTTTATCACGAAATTGATACGGGTGGAAGTACACCCATCCGCCAACCACCGAGAAGAGTACCATTCCACCGTAGTAAGTAAATGAGAAGTGTTGTGGAAGAGATGAGTGAAAATGACGTCATTAAACCCTCAACCTCCCATGGAGCTCACCCGTTGTTAAAGCGCAGAAGAAAAATGGCGGCGAAATTAGGTTTTGTATAGATTATCGGTGGCTGAACGATGTTACAAAGAAAGACGCGTATCCCCTCCTTCGTATAGACGATCTACTGGACTCTCTAGGAGGTGTGAGGCTATTTTCGACAATCAATATAGTGAGTGGCTACTAGTAGATTGAGGTTGCTCTTCAGGATCGTGAGAAGACCGCATTTACAACAGGAGATGGGCTGTGGGAGTTTAAGGTTCTTCTCTTTGGAGTTTGTAATGGACCAAGCACGTAACAAAGATTGATAGATCTAGTTTTATCTGGCCTCCATTGGGATACGGCATTGGCGTACCTGGATGATGTAATCGTGATTGGGAGAACCTTTGAAGAGCACATCAGTAGACTACGTGAGGTGTTCGAGAGGTTACGGGAAGCTGGCCTAAAAGTGAAACCATCGAAATGTAATCTATTTCGAACAACTGTGAAGTTTCTGGGACAAATTATTTCAAAGGAAGGTGTGGCCACTGATCCGGAAAAAGTTCGTGCAGTGGTGGACTACCCCATAACTATTTATATCCCTGAACTCAGGGCATTTCTGGGGCTATCTTTATATTACAGACGTTATGTAAAGGGATTTTCAAACATCGTGGCACATTGTTCCTTTAAACTGCTGAAACAATGTATCACGTTTGCTCCAATTCTTGCCTATCCAAGGATAGGCACAGAGCTTATCTTGGATACAGATGCCAGTTGGACAGGCATCGGAGCTGTTTTAAGTTAAGTACAGGAGGGAGAAGAACGTGTAGTATCCTACCTTAGTCGAGCTCTAACAAAGGCTGAGCGTCGTTATTGCATAACTAGAATAGAGATGTTGGCTTTGGTGTATGCAACTCGAAACTTCCGGAGTTATTGATATGGCAAAAAATTTAAAATACGAGTACGCACAGACAACAGCTCTCTTCTCTGGATGCAGCAGTTTAAAGAACCTGGAGGGTAGGTTGCCTGGTGGCTAGAGCAATCGGCCGAGTTTGAGTTCATAGTAGAGCATCATCCTGGAATGAATCACGGAAATGCTGATGGATTTTCACGTTTGCCATATAAACAATGTGGGCAGGAGGAGCTGCCGGTATCCACTGTATCTCAAGATAACTCAATCTGGGCACTTCATTGGTCAGGCGCGGACATCAGATTGCTACAGGACGCTGATGAAGCCATCGGACCCATCGCTAAACTAAATCGGGAAGACAAGGAGAGGCCAACCACCTGTGAAGCATCCAGTAGAGAAGCGAACTAACTACATGAGCTTGTGGGTACAGTGGAAATGACTAGAAGTACATCGGGGCCTTCTTTACCGTCGCTGGCTGGAAGAAAATAAGCCGGATATACTTCAGCTTGTAGTACCACGTCACCTATCTACTAATATTTTAAGATAGTTGCATGATGCGCTTACTGGTGGCCACTTAGGTGTTACAAAGACGTTAGAGAATATCCTACATAGTTTATATTGGCCAGGGATGACCAATGATGTAGAGCTATGGTGTAGAGAATGTCCTGAGTGCACGAGAAGGAAATCACCGACCACCAAGCTGAGAGCACCCCTTGGGACTTACCTCGCAGGATTTCCCCTCCAGTCCCTCTGGGACCCTTGCCAAAGACAGTTCAAGGAAACAAATACATTCTTGTAGTGACTGACCACTTCACCAAATGGACGGAGGCATATGCTATGCCAGATATGGAAGCGTCAACAGTAGCTAAGTTCATTGTGGAAGAGTTCATCTGCCGGTTTGGTGTGCCAGTGGAACTTCATACAGATCAAGGACGCCAGTTTGAGTCTATGCTATTCCAAGAAATGTGTCAACTTCTTGGGATAGAGAAAACTCGCACAAATCAATACCACCCACAGTAAGATGGCCTGGTAGAAAGATTCAATAGAACTCTATGCGCAATGCTTTCCCAGTACGTCAACAACTCTCAGGACAACTGTGACAAGGCCCTGCAACAAGTTCTACTAGCATACCGGTCCAGTCCACAAGATTCTACTAAGTTCACCCCTTACTATCTCATGTTCGGTGGGAAGGTACTGTTACCAATTGACGAGATGTATGGAGAACCATAGCCTGTCGACAGTCTCGTAGAGTATGCTCAGCAGTTAAGAACAAATTTAGAAACGGCCCATCGTTTGACACGAGAACATCTTAGAAAAACACATCGGGTGCAAAAAGATGTGTACGACCGGAAGTGCAGGGGTAGTGCCTATAAGGTTGGTGATCGTGTGTGGCTGCACCAGCCAGCAGTCAGTAAAGGAACCTCATCTAAACTGCACAGGGCATGGGATGGCCTATATATAGTGAAGACCATAGTATTAGATGCAGTATACTGCATTCAACATGAATCACCCAAATGGAAACGGATGATTGTACATTTCAACCGGCTGAAGCCATGCAGTTCGGTCCTAAGGAAGGGAACCACCATCAACAACAGATAGGGAAGGGAAAGATGTTAGCGAAAACTTGTCACCTGAGAAAGACTTAGCACCTAGTCTTTTACAAAGAAGTTCTAGTTTAGATTTTTCTAATGAAGGCGAAACAAAAAATAATATTCCGGAATTATTTGTACTACCCAGGATTGTTCCAGAGAGACGCTATCCTGCGAGGCAGAGGACGCCCACGGGATACTATCTGTATGTGTGATCCTAGTGACTTTCCTGAATAATAATAAAAAACTCTCAGTGTAATGTATTATAGTGGCTCAGAAGAGCCTCTTAAAAAGGAGGGAATAGTGTAACGTATAGCTGTAGTGACCATTTTGCGAATGCAGTAAGCATACCCACATCTGTAACTGGAATGCGGAAATATGGGGGTGGGGGCGACAGGTGTAAATAGTCAGGTAGCGGAGTAGTCTTCCTGTGAGTGTGTTTGGGACTGGTCGTGTTAAACTAGAGTCGTGGACACGGTAACCAGGTATCGTACGTGTATATATTGATGTATAGTAGTTGTAGCAATATTTGTACTCTTAAGTGTAAATATATATATATATAATTTGTAAATACTAAAACGCGTTACATAACTAATGTAATTTTGCTTTTCTTCTCTCTTCTATTAATTTTGAGCATTCATTGTCAAACATGGTATCTTCCTACTCTTTTTGCAATGAACTACACTACTCTTTGCCGCATTTATTATATTATTCCTGAAAATTTTCTTCTGTTTCTCTGGATTCATGTTTTCCTTATCACCCTGTGAACACTTTAAGCCAGCAAACCAATATAGGGCAGCAAACCTATTTAAATTTTAAATTTTATTTCCATTTCTACACTCACCATCTATCAGTTTTTCTAATTCATATCTTTCTAACTTGTCCGCCTTATTTCCCTTTTTTGTTATTGACAGACATTCCCTAGGGTTTTTCCTATCAAGTAGTGGTCTAAATTGCAATCTGTACCCCTGTATGATATTAAATCCAGTAAGTTTGTATTAAGCAAGTGATCTATTTTATTATGTGTATTCCCTTCAGAAGGGGTCCAAGTATATTATGAATATCCTAATGTTTGAAGCAAATACTTTTCACAATTATGTTATTTGAAGTGGCAAAATTTATCATTCTTATTCCATTATCGTTACTGACATCATGCAAGATTTTCTTTCCTATTGTCGATCTAACTAATTCTTCTTTCTCTATATTTGAATTTGAAAGGTGGGGAGTTGGTCGAATAAGTGTTTCAGGTCCACAGAGAAACTATCCTTTACTAGATCATCCTGGTCTTTTGTATACCAAGGTATTTTGATGATTAGTGTATTATGCCACCCACCATCTACCACTATAATTTACATCCTATTGTTAATATATGTTATGTCCTTAACCGATGACATACTCTTTCTGAGAATTAGAAAGATAGCCTGTGCCTAAGCTATGTGTGTCCATTCCTTCATAGAGAAATACGTATTCTCCTGGTTTTAACCTACCAACTCTAGTCCAAATCTACTTACTTCATTAAACATTGACTGAAGCACGCATGTCCTATATGAACTCCTAACATTCCACGTCCAAATCCTAATCTTTTCCCTGGGTTTACTATCCCTGGCTACCCTGGAGTAGTACACCTTCAAAGATCTGACTGGAGGACTATTTTATCTCCGGAATATTTTACTCCGCGTACATTCATGGTAGTCTTTTGAGAGTTTCTTGACGGGACATTTTTTTACAGGGATGACAGCTCGCCTACGCCCGACCCTAAAGATGGAGGAACACCCCAATCGACTGTCCGAATTTGCTTATTCAATATATTTTTTATCTACCTTTGATACCTGAAAGCCGTATCCTCTATACGCCACCGAGGACACCCTGAGCTATGGTGTGGATGATAGGGACCCACTAAACAGACATTGATGTTTTGCATTTAATATTTGGTTTTACTATTGTTTAATTTTATTTTTCCACCAGCTAGTGCGTTTGGAGGTATCTTCTCTTCAGCAATATCGGGTGTGTTGGTGGATACTTATGGTTGGGAATTAATATTTTACTTGTTTGGCGGACTAATTATTATACAAGTCATAATGTGGTGGTTCTTGGTTTATGACACGCCACAGGACCATCCAAGAATCTCGGAAGAAGAAAAAAAATACATTCTGTCAAGTATGACAAAGGAGCATCGCGTGAGTACACAGTTTATTACAATAGTATAATATATCATATTGAAAAATGTTTAGTAAATGCCTTTTTTATATAATATAATAATTCTAAAGGGATTTTATTTATTCAAAGCACATGTTATTGAAAATTAAAATATCACAATAAAACCACTGTATGGATTTTAGATGGCCATTTAGTCATTATTTTTATAAATGTAAATATTATATTATTTAAATTTTACCAATGATACGGGTGAATAAATTAAGACAAGAATTTCAGGAAAAGCCAAATTGTCAAACAATTTATAGGCTATATACCAAAAACAACTTTTTATGTGACACAAGATATACATATTTTAAGTGAATCTTTTTTACTAAAATAGAATGAAAAAGGAATCTTAGAAACATTTCAAGCAAACGGTTAACAATTCAAATTAAATAAACATATTTAATTAGACCTATGAAATATAAAATCGTAAGTTTTCAGAAACAGTTTTATTATATTGATTTTGAGTTAAAATTAAAATGGTTGAACAAGTTAATTTTTTTTACAACATATTTGAATATTTTTTGTTAGGAACCACGTATTACTACTACCCGTTCAGATAATACGCTGAAAATAGATTAGAACGTTGCTTTAATGTACAATATTAGAATAAGTTAAGTATAACAAATTAAACTATAAAAAGGTTGATATAATATCTGCTTGTACATTATTACTATTCCAGAAATAACAACAATGCGTGTCATTGTTAAAATTATATTCATCATGCTTACCACTATGACATGGTTAATGTCTAGCGTGAACGTAATATTTTCTATATTTATTGAATCCAAAAAAGTGATTGGAATAGTATTTCAGAAATATGATATGCTCTAAAAAATTTGAAATATTGTAATTAGAGAGTAAACTTAGAAGCGTGTTTCGTAATATATAATTTACATTTTTTAAATACAGTAATATATTAGCTCAAAAATCTGTAAAATACACTTCAATGTACTTTATAAACAGAAAACAATTGTATTGGTCGTCAATGACAGTTTATAAATCACGTCTAATAATTTTTTTTGAATAATTTAAATGCGTAAATGAAGCAATTACGGTGAAATACGGTTTTAAATACACAAACAATTATTTAAATAATCAACATCTTCAATAAAGTGGCTTTATTTTTTTTAATATTTTAATTTCTTCAAGAATTACTTTCATAAGATTAATTAGTTTTTCTTTTTTTTGCTAGGTGTTGATTTTTGTAAAGTTTTTCTTAGTTTGTTTCAAGTTTGACAATAATAAATTTCCCAATCTGGGAGCTATTTGATCCGGAGGCCATGCTGTGTAAAACACAGAATGACCTGTACATCCAGTTTACCCCTTCGTTAAGAGCTCAAATAGTTATATTTAAAGTTATAACCATTTTAAGTACACCTATATATACATAACTACATATGTGTTGAATGCATAGGTTGAATTTGAAAATCAAGCTTACGATTTGATATTCAAAATTCATAAAGTTGTACACATCAAAAGTGCCCCTACAATGTGTAATCTCAAACATTTATTAATAGTTTTGAAACATTATAATAACACCCTCTCTCCACAAAATCAATTTCTGGTAGCATCAGGATGTACTGTACTGTAGCATTGGGCCACAAGAAGTAAACAAAACAAAAGAATCTCGGTACTCACCCCATCGCACGGCTTTCCGCATGCAATCACAATACAACCGTACTTTCCATCAACATAAATAAAACTGCTCGCCTGTAGTGAAAATGAACGCAAAGAACTTGAGCTACAAAGACTCTAGTGGCAAAGACAGTTCACTCGTACACATTTAGGACGACCTGGAAAAGCCGAGATGATCTGTGGAAGTTTAGTCATGCGCATATTTGGTTCCCGAATGTTCCAGCTCTTTCTCCTCCACCCTTTTTCCCGTCATCCAATGTCTCAGGGTTGTGTTGTATATATAGTGGCGGCAGGGCAACAAGTCGTCACTCTTGGACTTTATTATGGTTGAGGGAAGGAGAAGCTCCAGCTTGAGAGTTATAAAATGTAAGATCTAAATTCATTTTGGCTCGCTTATTAATTTTCTTTATATATATATATATTTATTTATTTAATCTAATAATTCTTTTTCTAAATTCTCTTTCGGCCTTTTAGTAAATATGATAGTGAATATTGAACTGGAAATAGTTATTTATTTCGTATATCTAATTTATGAATATCGATTTAGTCAGTATTGAATTGGGTTCTTTGTAACGCCTTGAATTTATCTTAATTCCTGAAGGATTATTTTGGCTATGACGTCGTCAATATTTAGCTTATTATTCTACATTAAAAATAAAGTATTTAATTCTAAAGTAAATATTGTGTTATGACTTTGACATTTTTTGCGTTAATACTATTGGGATGTAGGTAAATATTTTATATAAGACTTCTTATAGTCTAATTACTTTAATAAACTTAGTGAAGATAAATTTTTCACGATCTTTGTTACGTCTAGAAAGTGCAATTTGGATCCGAGATCTATTGATAATATTATTGCATGGCTAATGCATTTTTTTGATTGTTATAATCTTTATTGATGGCGTCCAAAAATGTATGTATCTATATGAATTGTCATTACCTTTATCGAAACTTCGCCTGCTATCTGATGATTGACATCATGGCTTGTTATAAAAATTTGTAAATTTCAAATGATAATTTTAGATCATCTTTTATTTATAATTTTAATATTAAAATAATGTATTATTTAATAAAATTAACTTGAAGTCACTTCACGATTTATTCACTTAGTTGATGTACCATATCCCTTAGGTTGGGTAACATATGTTTTATTTTTAACACTGAGAGGAATCCCTTTTTTATGTTTTCTTTGAGGTTAACCGTCCACGTAATCAACTTCCGCGACTGGTGTGAGTTGCGAGATCTGAGTCCAAACACAGAACTCCTATAACTCACTCCTATTGCCTCCTTTTGTTTATCCCCGTTTAATTTTGTTATTTGGACCTCCTATTTTATTCCCCTTTTTGTCAAGGAGGATCAAGTACGCGAGGCGGTGTTTTACATAGCTAAGACCAAAACATTTAGAAAATATTAGGCTTTAAATAACAACGGAGGGTTGGGAAACCAACACCAAATTCATAAATTATTTTTGGTTATGTGTTGTTCTTCTTAAACACAATAATTTTAAGAAGATTAGTTAGATTACATAACATTATTTTTGTTGAAATTATAATTAATAATTTGTTCAGACTTGGTTAATTTAAATTTAGAGGTGTAAGAATGCGTGTCATTTGCCTCTTGCAATTTATTTTTAAATTCCGTGAAACCAAATCACCACATTACACATATATACATAAAGTATTTGTGTGTTTTCTCTAATACAGGGTAGTAATGTTTATTCGGTCGTAATTAACATTTTGGCTTACTGTTAATTAAAATAATAATTTCACATCTGAACCAATATGTAATAAGCGTGCGGAGTTGTGCAATTAAATTGCATACCGAGATCAAACGCATGGATAATTATGATAAAATATTAGCTATTTTTTTCCTGTTATTGTAAAATTGTATATATTATAAAACGTCGCTCTAGGTGAAGTTTCCCGTCCCTTGGGTCAAAATGGTTTCGTCTCTTCCCGTCTGGGCCCACGTGAGCATGGATATCGCAGTAGTGTGGCTATCTTTCATGTTAGGGACGGAACTTCCTACCTATTTGAAGAACATACTGCACTACAACACAACCAGCGTAAGTCGCTATGTATCAACTATTTGTTTTTACTTGTAGATATTGTTTTGTGCATATCTTACTATACCTTGATTTTACTACGAATGATTATTAGAAACAACTTTTAGAAAAGGTGACCTGGCGGTCTAGGGGGTAAGGTGTCAGACTTCTGTGCTGGCGGCCGGGGTTCAATCCTCGGTCTCGGCACAGATTTATCTGATTACCAAACCCTTCCTTCACCTCTGACAAGACATCTTGTGAATGTGGGGAATGCCAGGCCTCCACCGTGGTTCGGATTCCACGTTAAACTGTAGGTCCTCCATTTCATCTCACAATCACCCTACCATTACACATTAGCGTAAGTGCGTATAACCCGAACGGGTAGTAAGANAGGACCTACAGTTTAAAGTGGGATCCGAACCACGGTGGAGGCCTGGCATTCCCCACATTCACAATATGTCTTGTCAGAGGTGAAGGAAGGGTTTTTGTAATCAAATAAATATGTGCCGGGACCGAGTATTGAACCGTGTGCATGCAGAAATACGGGTTAGAATTGCATAAAACTCCGCGGATGTCGACGTTTGAATACGGCATAAGCGATGGAATACTTCATATAATACGCCATCTTTCGTATAAGTATGTATAAAAATGTATATCTTTTAGTATGTATTTAGTAAATGTGTAATTTTCAAAACAAGAAATGTATGAACAGTCTCTAAATGATATTTGGTATATCAATAAAATATTATATTGTGAGTAAATAGATCATGTGAAGCATTTAAAAATCGTCGATTTGTACTCCCTGATCCCAAAAATGTATATTTACAAACCAAGATTGTGATCTTAAGTGCCTGAGAAGCCGATATGTTGGTAATACACATATGTTTCAAGATGGCTGCTATAACATTCAAGATGGCCACAAGATGAGGTGGCTCCTATCGATAATTGAAAGCTATGGCACAAAGTAGCGCGTGGGAAAAATTTGGTGATTTTGTTCGGAGTGTCTACATTCACTTTGAACTCGTCGTTAAGCTGCTGTAGTAAAGTGTAAGTTCTTGCAGGGAAAATCTGAGCGGTATCATGTCTACCGCGAACAAATACTAGAAAATACTAAAACATAAATCACCGTTTCTCGTAAACTACTTGGGTAGTAACAGGTTTTTTTCCCCAGAATTTGCTATAAAACCCTTAAAAGACATGAAGATATTATTAAAATTCCCATTTTCCAATTGGTTTGATTTGAAAAATTGGTTTTCTAAAGAAAGAACTTTAATGAGGTTTCTACTGCAGACATCTTTTTACTTTATGTAAAAGTTTTTTTTTACTAATTAAGATAGATGGGTAGTATAAGCGTACGAAATGATCATCATGAACTTTATTATATTTTTATATAAGACTCATTCCTTTAACACCAAAACTTTTCACATTTTTATGTGTTTAGCTACGAGCTCTTCACGCGCGCCATTTTTTCGAAAAAAGTAAAGATTATCAGAAAGACCCGTCTGTCATTCTGTGTCTACATTTATTTTTCCTGATTTACTCTTACTAGCTTTACTATTACTAAATTTATAATACTTATTATTATGTTAAATACTTTATCTTACTTTTGGTTTTTCACTCTAAATATAATATATTCTGCCTTTCCTTTAAATTAGTGAAAAGATACATCCAAGGCCCCGTCCAGACTAGAACAGAACAACAAACACGAACATGTTCGTGACAAGTGGGGATGGTTTCCCGAACAGAACATTGTAACAAAATGTGTTACCGATCCACCAGTTGTCGGTTTTTGCCCGTCGCATCAAAGGATGTTCGTGTTCGGTCTTGTTCTAGTCTGACCTTTGCGAACATTTCCCCGAACATACAGTCATTGGCCGGACAGCAGAGAAGTCCCACATGTGTTTTGATTTTCGTAAATAGGTCTACATATGTAGTTTGGCGAGTGTATTTCTTAGTGGGTGTGTTGAATTAGTAATACTAATAATAATAATTATTATTATTATTAGCACCGCGTCTTACTACCCGTTCGGGTTATACGCACTTACGCTAATGTGTAGTGGTAGGGTGATTGTGAGATGAAATGGAGGACCTACAGTTTAACGTGGAATCCGAACCACGGTGGAGGCCTGGCATTCCTCACATTCACAAGATGTCTAGTCAGAGGTGAAGGAAGCGTTTGGTAATCAGATAAATCTGTGCCGGGACCTGGGATTGAACCCCGGCCGCCAGCATAGAAGTCTGACACCTTACCCCTAGACCGTCAGATCACCTCAATAATAATGATAATCTCATTATTTTATCATCTTGTAGAAAAATGTAGGGGTCAAAAGAAGTGCAAATTAAGCCACATGAGGTAGTCTGTAATCCTGAAGATTTAAATCACAATAATAAAATAAAAAACAGGATGCGTGGAGGAGATTGGGGCCGTGATAGACAGGGATGGGAACGAGTGTAGGAACAAAATGAAAAGTTTGTTAACTGCCTTAGAGAGGAAAACAAGATACCATCGGTACAGGAAAAGTTAAACTAATTATGTACAACTATTATTCAAATATGTATATAACTTTTTGTGGGTTAAATATTTACTTGACTTCAGTGAGCAAAATACGCCCTAAGTAGGGTACTTAGGGAGCAATGGGGAGGATATTTTTGGTACGTCTCTTACTACCCATTTAGGTTATATGCCTTATCACCCGCCTCGGTGGCGTAGTTGGCTAACGCGCTAGTCGTGTTGAGCTCGACTGCTGGGGACGGGGAGATCGAGGTTCAAATCTCGATCGGGTGAACTGGGGGGGGGGGCTCCTAAATGGTTTTCCACTCTCCCTCCACGCAAATGCGGGTTCACTCTCTCTAATTCAACCTTCCGAATTCCTAATCCATTAGCGTAATTATTACTTAAAGCGTATAACCCGAACGGGTAGTAAAACGCTGTGCTAAATAATAATAATAATAATAATAAATGTATATCTACTAATTACACTAATGGGCTAGGGACGAGAAAGGTGTAATTTAAAGGTAGTGCACCCATATTTGCGTGGAAGGCGTGGGGAAACCATTTCGGAAAAACACCTTCACTGAACCGGACTGGGATCGAACTTTGACTTACCCCTCCTTGGAGCTCTAGCTTAACACTAAAGTGACGCCTTATACCTTGCGGTTACTGAGGCGGGAAGGGGTAGGTAGGGATAAAGTTATCCTTTTTTACCTGATTTTATGTTAATGATGCTGCACCTTTTTTTTATTGGTTGCTAATTTCCCAGTCGGCGTACCTTGTTTTACTAATACGAATTAATAGACTGATTGCTCCCAAATTTTTATTTCCAGAAATTATTATTTTTTTATCAAATAGGAGGTGCTGTTTGTAAAATTAAGATAAATAAAATTAATACTTAAAGTAATTTGTTAAATTTATTTATAACGATCTCTACTTAATTTAATATCTGTTTTCCTTGATAGTAAACATAATTTAATAAAACACAACTATGGGAGCACGTTGAAACATGTTTTGTTCAAGTCTGGACACTCTACTACAGCGAGCCGAACAACGAATATGTTCGTGTTTGTGTTCTTGTTCTGTTTGTTGTTCTGTTCTAGTCTGGACACTCTGCTACAGCGAGCCGAACAACGAATATTTTCGTGTTCTTGTTCTGTTCGTTGTTCTGTTCAAGTCTGGACACACTACTACAGCGAGCCGAACAACGAATATGTTCGTGTTCTTGTTCTGTTCTAGTCTGGACACTCTGCTACAGCGAGCCGAAAAACGAATATGTTCGTGTTCTTGTTCTGTTCGTTGTTCTGTTCTAGTCTGGACACTCTGCTACAGCGAGCCGAACAACGAATATGTTCTTGTTCTTGTTCTGTTCGTTGTTCTGTTCAAGTCTGTACACTCTGCTACAGCGAGCCGAACAACGAATATGTTCGTGTTCTTGTTCTGTTCGTTGTTTTGTTCAAGTCTGGACACTCTGCTACAGCGAGCCGAACAACGAATATGTTCGTGTTCTTGTAATGTTTGTTGTTCTGTTCTAGCCTGGACGCGGCTTTAAATTTATAAATGTTGTCCACTTTATCCGACAATAATTCAGCTCGATCATTAATACGTCTATCTTATGTGTAAAGGGTCCCGGGATCGATTCCCAACATGGCTTATATTAATCTTTGGTGAATTGTCAGCCTAAGAACTGGAGTTGAGAATTTCTTCGCAAACGAAACTAGTTTATTCAAACGAGTTCATATTAAATTAGGGTATAACATCCGCATTTACTAGCGAAAATATACAATATTGTGTCATATAAATAAATTATTAAATGAATGATATTAAGTTAATATTACAATAAACGGTGAGTTATGTTTTAGGATTTTTGAGTATTTGATCGCCGTGAACATGATGCCGCTTGGATTTTCCCTGCAATAACTAAAAAATGTGACCGTCTTGAGCGCTCGTGTCGTGAATTCAAATATCGTCTACACTTTGCACGGAGGCTGACAGGCCCCCAAAGAGGTCCTTCTTTCTAATATGTCACTAGGTTATAATATTACGTATATTTATTTATATAAAAAATACAATAGGATTGTAACAAAAATTAACTTTTTCTATTATTTAGCTATTTATAATTATTTATAGCAATGGCTTTGTCTGATTTGATGTAATTTTAACAATACATTAATCAATGAGTGTGTTTATGTGTGTAAAGGTTGGACTAATTTCTGCACTTCCGAGCATCTCCAGTTGGTTAAGCCATTTGTTTTTTGGTATATTCTCACAATGGATCAGACGGAAAGGTTATGTGGGACACCTCACAGCTTACAGAATTTTCAACGCTATTGGTGAGTCTTAGCCTTCCTCAATTCGATCAGTATTTGATTTATGTTTTGAAATAGGAAGCCGATAGCTTATAAAAAAAATACTTAGGTTATAGACATAAGGACAGATCCAGGTCCAATTTCGAGGTGAGTGGTTGTTTTTCAGAAGGTTCCTAAAAGTATAAATTTAATAAGTCTAATAAGTTTAATTGATAATAATATTTTAGTTATTATATGTATTTTTATAAGCAATAATAAAAATTGAAAGAGGACTCGTAAGAAAAACACTGTTTTTATTAACAAATTTGTAATTCTAATACCAAAAAAAAATAGAACAATGTTCACCTTCCCAATGAAGTAGGTAATAAATGTGTACAGTAAGAAATTTGACCATTAAATAGATTTTTATAAAAGGAATCTTTTATGTTTTTGTGGTAGATTAAATAAAAAACTAGTAGTGATTGATATTTTAAGTAAAGATCATTGGAGAATCTGGTAGTTGAGCACCGTTACTGAGGAAAAAATTTAACATAATCAGACGACCAAAATATAATAAAATATAAACTAATTTAAAATATCAAGAAAATTATTTAACAACATAAGTATTAAAGGGACCATTTAAAAATGTATCATCAAACATATCATTTATTGATTTATCACACATTATAATTAGTCGAAATATATATAATTTTTAAAGCGGTAAAGAACTTTATTTAATTAATTTAATATAATAACAAATTGTATATTAATATGTACTTACATAAGTTATCTAGTAAACTATATCATACTAACCTATGTGATAGCACTTAAATAAACTATTTAAAAAGGAAAAATATTTTTTACACTTATATATTTAATTTATTCAACGAAACTTGGCTACACACCCTGGGACCATAAAAATATTTATTTATTTATGATATGTCTTAACTTTTTTTTTTAATGATAAAATAACAACTACAAAGATGTGGTCAGTAAGCACAGACGATTTATTCTTTATATATTCAATCTAGGAAGATGGACGTTTCCTATACATTTGTCTGATAAAAAAATAAACAATTAGTAATTAATCTTTGAATATTAAGCCTACGAAATATTCTGTTTGTTCAGGAGCTAGATTGTGGCATTATTCTGATCTAAATTAATAACACAAATTTACTTCTCAGCCACAATTGGACCCGCTGCAGCCATTCTTGTGATAACTCAGATTGGATGTGATGCCCCGACTATAATAGCACTTCTAGCCATCACAACGTTCTGCAGTGGAGCATTTGTTGGCGGAAGTATGCTCAACCACATGGATCTGGCAATTAACTTTGTTCCGGCACTATCTGGTTTCTCAGCAACGGCAACAGGAATCATTGGTATTATGTCACCGACAATTACAAGCTATATTATTAATAATCAAGTGAGTAATGGACATTTTTAAATAAGATAATCTTAAAGTTGAGAAAGCTATTTTTAAAGACTTATGAGTATATTATCAAATGTTCTGTTGTAGTACAATACAATTAAATTAATCTACAGCGCTAATGTAAATAACACTGTCTACAAGAACTGCAATATTATAAACTTAGCTCCAGATTATTTGGGGTTATTCTATTTAATACAACAAAATAGAAAATATAAACTACCTTGGCTAACCCAATATAATGACTCAAGATCATATACTAATATAATCGTTGTAGTAGTGGTTAGTGGAGATAAGAAAATCAGTCAGAAAGAAAGGCACTTCCATTGTCAGGGAGAGTTGGACTTGTGGGTCAAT
>CABEEJ010002778.1:82218-100683 GCA_901482245.1 Timema douglasi
CCCCCCCCCATGCCCACAAATAATCTGCTCAATATGACACTCTTAGTTCTGAAAAAGAAACAAAGAATTGTATCATTCAGAAACGTGAGATTGCACGTTTGTAGCATTGCATAAATATTTGAAGAAACTTAGTTATATGACCGAGAGATCTAATTTAATTATCTTCCCATTCATGTTATTCACTTAGAACAAGATTAATTTTATTTTAAAATCTAAAGTGAAAATCTATTCGTTCTTTTCATCCTCGTACTCTTCCCAATAATTAAGAGTTAGTAACACTTATACTTTTCTTTCTTTAATTTTATCCTTCGATGAATGCCACCGCTTAAAACATGATTTGCTTACTCTTCTGTTGGCAGAAAACATTTATGCTTTAAATTACCCCCAACAGTTTAGTTAGGTATTTTAAAATTTTAAGGTTCCCGGTTTCGCTTATTGGCGTGGCCGACCAATTTATCATTGTTGAAATGTGGGTTTCCCCTTTTACCGTGATGAATTAACGTTCTGGAGCTGGATGTTGTGTCTCTTCTAGATTCAAGTAGTTTTATAAGTCATGTGCTGGTTCATAAAGTGTACAATAAATATTTCAAATAAATTAAAATGAAACTTTAAAATGTTTTTATATATACCAAAGTTTGTGCAATATTAATATTAGTATGAAATAAATAAGTTAAATGTTTGTTCAGTGTTTAGTGAATAATATTACTGACATTTATTTCATTGTTTCAGCAAACACTTACTGCCTGGAGTAAAGTGTTCTATATATCTGCTGCTGTGTCTGCGATCCCGTATTTATTTTTCTTCGTTTTTGGTTCAGTTGAAGAACAGACTTGGAATAAGGCTATTGATCCAAAAGAAGAACGAAACATTCCTGATAAGGAAGATAAGCATCATAAAGTGTTGACTGTTGAAAGTGATGACAACCAAATAAATAAAAAAGATCCGAATCAGTTGCCGAATGGCTTAAGGCGTCTCTCTCGTGTTAGGTTGGCCTGATGACGACGGGGAGATCTGGGTTCGAAACTTTGGCAGGTCTACTGAAGGGGATTTTCCTAAATGGTTCCCAACTCTCCTTACAAGCAAATGTAATTTTTAATATCTTAATCTTTCATTATATTTGACCAAGCTATCAATATCTTAAATTTCAAATATCAATTATAATTTGTTCAACCCTAATGTCTTAATTCAACAAGATCTTTCATGTTTATCATAAATAACATTGAAAATCATTTCCTACTTAAATAAATTTTAAATTTCATAATACATCTTATTTTTATTCGCATGTTTACCACAGTTATATATTGTTGACTCATGTTGTGTTGACTTTATATTGTGGCACAACATCAAATGTGAATCAACAAATATAGTTTTGTAATATGTTTTATAAATAAATACACATCCTCGTTTCGTCTCATATGGATAGAAGATTGAGAGGCCAGGTTTAAATACCTGCAAAATGTACTGACACAGTTTTTTCTCAATATTTTTTCATTCTCCCTCCACAAAAATTTGGGTAGGCCTACATTTCCTTTAAATTCTTATTCTTAGGTACTATAGGTATTTTTAAATATCATATTTAAGATCTATGTGATTAGATGTGAGATCTTAAATATTAAGTGTCATAGCTATTAAAGAATAGTTAATTGGTTTAAGGGATAAAGACTCCCGAATATAGTAGACAAGAAACCTTTCAATTTTCAGGTATTATACATACAATGACTGATACCCTACATTTGTTAATTGTGTTTCCAAGGGAAACACACGACATAATATTGTATTTTGTGTGAATTTACTACGATAAAAGGAGTAATTTATATCAGTGGCCTCAAACTCAAATTTGTCCAAGGACCAGATTAAAAAACTTGGGACGTGTTGCGGCCCATAGCTGATCTAAGCATGTTTACTTCACAAAAACACTGTATACACTTTTTCACCAATCTTGTTTATACACATTTTAATCATTCTGGTGTGTAAGGAATAGGTGGACCAGGTATAATCCATAGAAAATATACCTGCATTTGTGGGGTTTGAAGATTGTTTAACAATTTAGGAAACACTGTTCTCCATACATATTACTGGGATTCAAACCTTGGCCTCCCTATCAACAGCGAACCAGACGAGGTTATTTTGACTTTAAGTTCTCGTTCCCAACGATTTGTTTATAATCCAGTTATTTGATTCTATATATTTAAAATCATTAGATGTTACAGTAAACCATCCCAGATATTTATCAAGGTGTCGAACACAATCTGGCCGGCACACACGTCTCGCAGACTGGAGTCACGAGTTCGCGAGTCCTAGAGTATGGGCCAGTTTCATAGTCAAATTTAGTACGCCTCAAGTGCGGCGCTACACTAAGTACATGACAACACCTACCTAAACCAGAATGGAATGGGCCGTTCTCGCATAGGAAACTGGCCCATTCCATTCTGGTTTAGGTAGGTGTCGTCATATACTTAGTGTAGCGCCGCACTTGAGGCGTACTAAATTTGACTATGAAACTGGCCCTATGTATCATTATTATTAGCACCGCGTCTTACTACCCGTTCGGGTTATACTTACTTACGCTAATGTGTAATGGTAGGGTGATTGTGAGATGAAATGGAGGACCTACAGTTTAACGTGGAATCCGAACCACGGTGGAGGCCTGACATTCCCCACATTCACAAGATGTCTAGTCAGAGGTGAAGGAAGGGTTTGGTAATCAGATAAATTTGTGCCGGGACCGAGGTTTGAACCCCGGCCGCCAGCACAGAAGTCTGACACCTTACCCCTAGACCACCAGGTCCCCTCCTAGAGTATGTAGAGCAAAGTAGAGATCAGCCCTATTTGCACAATATTTAGAAATCAGAATGTGCGCACGTACACCTTTTTTTTGTATAACTGAGAAAATAAAAAAACAACAGAACCTTTCAAAGTGGAATGGAAGGGTACGCGAGGAAAAAATAGTGTTTTTGCAATTTTTATGGCAAAACTTTTTTTTTTGTCCAAGATAAATAAAATATTGCCCCAGTACAAACATAGTTTAATTTTCTTCACATGTTTACCTCAACATTTCTTGTTGTGAAATTTAATGACAACTTTTTTTCTTAATTTAAAAAGTTTGTTAAATAATGCCACCATGCTCACGTCAGACATTCAGGAAATGTTGAGGTAAACATGTGAAGAAAATTAAACTATGTTTGTAATGGGGCAATATTTTATTTATCTTGGCCAAAAAAAAAAAGTTTTGCCATAAAAATTGCAAAAACATTGTCTTTTCCTCGCGTACCCTTTACATCCCACTTTAAAAAAGAGAAACTTACATTCGGAAAAGTATTTAATATTATATTTAGAGTAGAAAGAGGAGCGGGAATAGATAGTTCACTCATTATTATATCAATGAAGATTAATATTTTGTCATATGGACAAGACCATGACCAATGATTGGTTCGTCACACGCCACCAACATAGCCGACTGCAGGCCCCCCCACAATAGCTTGGATGACCGTACAGTTTGAAATATTATTTTTGCTGCAATTAACATAAATTACAATAGTAAAAATATACTATAGAGGAAAGCGGGGCATGTTGCAACACTTTTAATTTATACTTTTTATTTTTTACAGGTCAAAAATAAAGCATTTCCAGAGTGTTCGAAAAGTATAATTTTGATTATACGTTTTTATTTAGTCTAACGTGGTGACCTGTTGGTCTAGGGGTTAAGGTGTCAGACTTCTATGCTGGCGGCTGGACCTCCACCGTGGTTCGGATTCCACGTTAAACTGTTGGTCCTCCATTTCATCTCACAATCACCCTACCATTACACATTAGCGTAAATGCGTATAACCCGAACGGGTAGTAAGACGCATTGCTAATAATAATAATAATAATAATAATAATATTTAGTCTAACAAAATTATTTGGACTCAAGGACTGCATCCGTTTAAAGTTGTCTCTTTAAAAGGTCTTGTTGTATAACCAAAAGGAGTATGTTAGAACAATTGTTTCATATTGTCAAATTCATCATATTCTTCAGAGATACAGTTAATTCGCGTGAAACTTATCTTTTTTTTCGTACCCATCAAATGGATCGACATTTTATACAGCCTGCACTGCACCCACACCCTCAAAATATTCCTTATTGGAGAACAAACGACATGTTTAACTATTTTCTGTTGAAACATCTTTAAAAGCTATATTCCGTAAGAGAGTGGATTTAAAAATATATATAACTTACTGTATGTATTGATATTAGATCATGTATTGGTTTGAAAACATATGTTCTATGGCTTTGATAAGCAACTAAACAGAAATACATTCATTGTAAAAAAACGGGTACTGTTGCTTTATTTTTACCTGGTTTCTTTTTTAGTACTCATATGTGCTAGCAATTAGGTAATTCTAGTTTCCTATATTAACGAGTTGTTAATATTTATAACATTTTATTTAAAATTAAGAGATTAATATATACATATATAAGATACACATATAAGATTAAGAGATGTATATATATATAAATAATGTTGAACTGCGGGGTAAGTTGCAACACTCGAGGAAACTACCCCCAAAACGGTTTATTGTTCTCCCAACTATAAAATTGCGTCATTATTTATTTTTTACAGATACATACTGGTGTCAAACAAATGCCAAAATATTATGTTCTCAGAAGATAGTGGTCCCAGCTATGTTTAAAAAGGATAACCTATAAAAAACAAATATTATTACTATTTTTTTAGCACCGCGTCTTACTACCCCTTCGGGTTATACGCTTTTAAGTACTAATTACGCTAATTGATTGAGAATTGGGAAGGTTGAATTAGAGGAATTGAACCCGCATTTGCGTGGAGGGAGAGTGGAAAGCCGTTTAGGAAAAACCAACCCCAGTTCACCTGAACGAGATTCGAACCTTGATCTCCCCTTCCTCGGCGGTCGAGTTCAACACGACTAGCGCGTTAGCCAACTACGCCACCGAGGTGGGTCAACAAATATTAGATTAACGCGGAACACTTACACTGTTGAAGTGGGTGTTTAAAATATAATAATAATTTATTTTATTAAAATTTGTGTTCTCCACGTCCCGACCGTGGGTATTGTTTTTTGTTTGTTGTTGTTAGCAGCTGAGTAATATGTAGTACAACCCAACGGGCCTACCTGTAAGTACAAGGCATGCGTCCTTTTACGAGTTGGTAAATGGCGTAGAAGGAAAGCTTTTGAAGCCTACACCCTTGTTAGAAAGCTCAGAATTAGAAGCGATTGTCAGGTATGAAACTTATTTAGTGTCACCTCCACCTTTCCGTGCATCTAGCCCGTGAGTCTAGAATCTGTCAGGATGTGCCGAGGTTAAGGGGAAGGTGATTGCGTATACCTGTGTGAGTTGTTATTGATGTTACACTTGGATTTTAAAGAGATTTATTGGTGACCTGGCGGTCTAGGGGTAAGGTGCCAGACTTCTGTGCTGGCGGCCGGGGTTCAATCCTCGGTCCCGGCACAGATTTATCTGATTACCAAACCCTTCCTTCACCTCTGACAAGACATCTTGTGAATGTGAGGAATGCCAGGTCTCCACCGTGGTTCGGATTCCACGTTAAACTGTAGATCCTCCATTTCATCTCACAATCACCCGACCATTACACATTAGCGTAAGTGCGTATAACCCTAACGGGTAGTAAGACGTGGTGCTAATAATAATAATAATAATAATAATAAAGATATTTATTAGTACTACTATGCTATTACAAATGTGGTGTTGGTAGTGATATTAGAATGGTAGAACTTAGATCATACTCGGAAGCTGGTGACAAAACGAGGTGTTGCTAGGAATACCCAATAGCCTGTCTGACTCCTAAGTGATCCTTACACGGTCCCCGAACCCCGGTACTCTGGGCTAGAGTGGTATCCCTCAAAACAAGTACTGATGAACCGGTGTCCTAGCCCATGTAGTCCCGAATTGGGCAGAGTTATACATCGTTCTTATCTATAGTTATTTGTGATAGTAAAAGAGTTGTCCGTCTCTCATGAGCGTTGCATGATATCTACTGCATGCAGAGCTCTTATATCTAAACATTATTAACCTCTGAATGAACACATGCACCGGGAAGCAGAAATTTTAGAATTGACCCTTCCACTTACTCTTTTCCCTAATTTTTTTAAAAGTTTAGACTTGATTTATATCCCCCCCCCCCCTTTTTCCCCCTTTACACCTTGTTAATCTTTTCAACATTTTTATCCTAAGAATATTTCTCCCAAGCAAAGCCGGGTACTTCAATACTAGTCATTAATAAAATACTACTCCAGAATTTTTTGTATGATACGCTTAAGAGACCGTCTAGGGTTAATTTAATCGATAAATTAGGTAAAATACTACGCTCGAACCAGAAATTGCATTGAAGTTTGTTTGTAAGCATTTCCCACTTGGAAATGTTGAAATTAGGACCAATTAAGAATATTTATTATTTTAAAATTAATTACATTGAAATATATATGTATAAAAAAGTACATAAATATAAAAATATATAATGATATATAATGAAATATATATATAATAGTTTCATATACATTAATTCGTAAAAATGTACTAGGATACGACGTCTGGTACCTAAGTTAGGTGTAATCCATGGGGTTACATAGGCTCATAGCCTTGATTTGAGATTCTTTTAATTCTAAAACATTGCAGAACATATTCAGTGATATTTTAAGTTATAGCTATTTTTGAATGCTTCCATTTTGCATGCATAACATTTTTATTTATCATATTGATAGTATTTATTAATCTTTAATTAATCTAACAACCCCAAAAGCTTTAATTTATTGAATCTTTTAATAAAGTTCATAGTCTTCTTAAACAAATTCCTCTTATTTTGTAATTGTAATGCTCATTACCTAATATTACAATGTCCTGACAGTCAACCCCTGTTCATCACAAGGAATGTTTCACTTTTTCTCATTTTGTGCAACACATAGTTAAAAAAATACATTGTTACCTTAGTGTCTATAACTAGTTTAATATAAGAAGTAGAGATGAGAAAGCGAGTTGGAGGAATTGTGCTGGTACTAGCGTGATGGAAATATGATAGAAAAATCACAGTGAAAAATTGCATTTGAAATGATGCGAAACAAATTCTGATATATCTTTAAGAGATCACCAGAATTAGTTCACTCTCATGACCATATTTAATAATATGTAGTTAATACCTACTTATACGTTTAGAGCATAGGCGAGAGTGGACATAATGTTTAATTGTTGTGTTTTGACGGAAAAGGGGGGGGGTTAGAAAAATTAATATAGGGATCCTTTTTATCCATGAATAAATTTAATAAATCACATAGCTAAAATTCAATAAGTATTAACATAAATGGTACGGCGCACCGCACAGACTTTCTCTCTCTTTCTATAAACTCGTATGATTTCTGAACGGAATAATGTAAGAAGGAAAGATTGCCGTCAATATTCATCAAAATTTCTGTTTTAAATCATATGTTTTTATTTTTAAAGAATTAATGTCCTCATTTGTATGTTTGGACCAATACAAAAGATTAATATTGGGTCCACAAGGGTCAACGCTTCGTATTAAAATTTCGATTTCCGGTTAAAATTTCAACATTTTATTAGGTGTTGCGCATCTTCAAGTCATCGCATTGATATTTAATTATTCATTTATACACTTTTACCAATAAAAAATGTAAATATTGACTATTGAGTCTAAAATGGAGATAGATCATTGCTGTGCAAACATTTCTCCTAAGAGGTTTAAGGAAAAATAACAGATTTTTTAGATACTTATATTTAATTACTCTATGGCATTGGAGAATTATTGCGTTAAGACTTAAGTAGTATATGTTTACAACTAAAGCTCACAAAATTGTATTAATATATTTGCAAATATCTCATAAACTGTTGCTTTTATAAAAATATATGTCAAATAAAAGTTTTTTATTTCTAATAGTCCTACAATTTTGCAATGATAAGTTGTTTAGTATCTCAAATAGTTGTGGAGATACGGAAATTAACGCTAATGTAAAGTACCCTAAAAATCAATTTCATGGGAAAATGAAAATAGCCAGTTTATTTATAATCTTAATCAACGCCTGGATACGAATTTTAATCAAAATCGTTGGAGCAGATTTTGAGAAAACCTATTTTTTCTCTTTTCGCCCCTTATAAAACTACTCTTAATTTTAAGTTTTATTAGACACACAGACAGACGGCATTGCAAAGACTATTTTCTAGGGTTCGGGGGGTCATTAGACGTCAACATCCATCAACATTTCATGTTAGATTTTTTTACGGTCCCAATACTTAAACTTTAATGTCCAAAAAGTTAAAAATATATATATAATTTTGTATAGATTGAAAGTTATTGATTTTATAAAAATATATTTCGAATAAAATATTTGTATTTTATATATATATATATATATATATATTTGTAATGCTAAGTAATTTCATATCTCAAATAGTTTCGGAGATATTATAAAAATGTTAATTTACGCATCAGACCGGAGCCCTAAAAGCCATTTTTCCCAAATATTGAGAGTAGCCATTTTGTTTGGAATATTTATTAATGTTGATAAATGAAATTTAATCAAAATCGTAAGAGCCGATTTTGAGAAAATCGACTTTTTATATTTTTACTCTTTAGTAAACTAACCTTAATTTTAGGGGTAGATATCCAATTCCAAAAAACCCGAGGGGCAACCTTATGAAAACTCTAGATATCAAGTTTTAGCTCAACCGGTAAAATAGTTTAGGCTCTAGTTGGAGGTACAGACAGACAGATGGAAAATCAAAAACCACATTTACGGATTCAGGGAGTCATGAAACGTCAAGATTCATCAAAATCTTTATTTCGATTTTTTTTGACGATCACCATACTTTCTCTACCTGTAAGATAGAGAGAAAGTAAAAATCCTGATAGTTAAGTATAACATGCGATTACAATAAGATGCAAAAACCTTCTTCTAGACATCAGGGCATACCTGGGTTCACACCTATGAACGTAACTTAAAACATATATAATTAATTTGCTTTTTACTATTTGTTTTAGGCGATGTCCTTCTTCGATCTGAAGCTTAAAATATTGCTCAGTGAACATTGTTGTAAATATTGTTTAACCTATATTATCTTCCAGAATCCTTTGTTTTAATTATATTTTGTAACTCGCTTTTGCCCACAGCTTTTTTGCGTTAATGTAAGATTTTAAAATATTTTCATTAAAACATGATCTTGTACAATCCTAGAGTTTTTACTTTCCGTACAGAGAAGAAATCAAGCAAAGTATTACATAGAGATTACCAGGATGAAAACTTTGGATTTGATAAAAGGTTTATCTTAGGGATCAAAAATTGTAATGTGCTGTAATTATTACTGTTTTATGATCAGTTACCTAGAATATATTTGAATCAACTAAAGGAAATAAAGTAACCAAAGTTAAGATAAGGCCTCAATGAAAATAACGTGTGTGGTTTTATCATCAGGAGCCAGTATTCCATGCAAGAAACACTTGCCGTGGAGATCAACGCCCGCCACTTTCAAGGGCTTGTCCTTGTGCTTTGTTCATGGTCATCGCATATTATTATTATTATTATTAGCACCGCGTCTTACTACCCGTTCGGGTTATACGCACTTACGCTAATGTGTAATGGTAGGGTGATTGTGAGATGAAATGGAGGACCTACAGTTTAACGTGGAATCCGAACCANCGCACTTACGCTAATGTGTAATGGTAGGGTGATTGTGAGATGAAATGGAGGACCTACAGTTTAACGTGGGATCCGAACCACGGTGGAGGCCTGGCATTCCCCACATTCACAAGATGTCTTGTCAGAGGTGAAGGAAGGGTTTGGTAATCAGATAAATCTGTGCCGGGACCGAGGATTGAACCCCGGCCGCCAGCACAGAAGTCCGACACCTTTCCCCTAGACCGCCAGGTCACCCATCGCATAATAAAGCTTGATAAAAAAAATGCAAATTTTTAAACTGTAAGAGCAGGTTTGATGAAATCATGTGTATTTTTGGTATTACGACCCATTTCCTGTAGTTCCACCTGTCATGACAGTGGCATTTATCATAAAGTTTTGCAGATTGTTTACCCGGAAGCGGGTATTATTACACAGTCTTGGTGGATTCAATTCACGCATCAAAATGATGGATGCTCGAATTTTTATTGACGAGCATGAATGGATACACCGAGAGGATTAAGGAAATTAAAAAAATTAGACAGGTTAGTGCCTATGGACATGTAGGCCTAAGTGTGGTATAGTGCTTCGAAATGGTATAAAATGAAGTCGTTAATTTTATAAGCTGATTCATTTTTTTGAGATAGAATAACTTGATCCTGGTGTATCGCCACTTCTCTTACTAGATAGAAGAAGTGACGGGTACAGTAACAAAGATATAAAAAGAAGGGAATAGTGTGAGTTGTAGGATTGTGAATATGGTAATGCTCAATGGATAGGTCATACAAGACATAAGAGAGATACATAAGTTTAACAAATCAGTTTATTATAGCCAAAACAAGACGGAAATATACTTTAACTTAATAAGCATGGATTAGAATAAGAGTTAAACAATACCTAAATCTAGAATGCCCTAGTTTACATAGTTACAACGTTGGTATTTAAACGGGCTAGCTAGCGTGATTAACTACCTAATGAGTTACAAGATACAAAGGTTAGGTTCCTCAAACTGGAAATATAAGCTTACAAATAATTAAAGGCGAGCTACCAGAAATCTAGGCTTTAGAGATACTGTGGCTGGTCTATTACTCATTAATACGTCCAGGTTATCCAATATTATATTTAAATTTCAACCTCAGTCTGGAAACAGACAATAACAATAGCAAGCAGTTAAAACATTAACTAATCCAAGCGGTGCCTGAATGAGGCTGGACAAAATAAACAACACCACCTGGGCCATTACTCTGGACTAGAAGCATATCCACGAGGTGAGCACCGTTTAAAGTACAACAACTGGTAAACTAGAGACTGGTATCAGTCAAAGACCCAACTAGGTCATGTAACAAAGCTTTACATTACCTGATATCCCTTTTTTCCTGATCTAAATGGTAAGCCTTCCTGGAACATGGCCACACAGTATAGGGTGTCAGGTAATCATCCAAATATTTAATACTATGTCATATGGACATATCAATACATTTCAGAAACTCTGACATTCAAGACTATGTCATATGGACACAGCAAAACAGTTTACAAAGACCCTATATAAAATACTAAATATTAAATTTAATTAGATCAGATATTACATTATCTGCAGCGAGGAGGCAAGACCGACGCGTCAAACATCGTGACCACCACTTATACGTCAGCTAGTTTTTGAAGTCTCCTTG
The DNA here is from genome assembly GCA_901482245.1 of Timema douglasi. Classification (NCBI taxonomy): domain Eukaryota; kingdom Metazoa; phylum Arthropoda; class Insecta; order Phasmatodea; family Timematidae; genus Timema; species Timema douglasi. The sequence goes on from CABEEJ010002778.1 coordinate 93,546, forward strand.
GATGCTTCTTCGATGGGTCGTTGGAAATGAATACAATTATGATCACAGTCACAGTCACAGTCACAGTCGAATGGCATGCTCTGATGCTCCCTGAAGGGGAGCACGAGAGAAAGTTCCAACACGTACCGACCAATTGGTCACACCGTGTGGTTTCGGAATCTAGCAGATGGATTGTCGCTTTCCACGAAGTTCTGGAATAGAGGAAAAGAGAAAACATATTATTAGTAATAGAGGGGGGGGGAAATATTTAGGAAAAAGAATAAGGGTTTTTAGAGTTACGTGCGGATACACTACTCTATGGGGGGCTGGGTGAGAGCCTCCCAAACCATTGTTTGTCACATCTCGCTTATCCGAGCAGGGCTTTGGGACGTCGATGGCACCTACAAGGGTCGATGGCGTAGTTCTCAAGCCCCTGGATAAGAGGATTGGTGGCACCGGGAAGTCTGGCGTAGAAGGAATGCACCAGTCCCCAGAAATGGTCCTTGATGGTAGGCATATCCAGGCAACGATGCTGAGTCTCATTCCAGATATACAAAGGCGCACCCACAATGATCCTCAGACACACGCTCTGGAACGTCTGCTTCCTCCTCATATACGTGTCCACCAGGTGGGACACGCATAGTCTAGGATCGGTCTGAGCAGCTGCTTGGACAGCGTCAGACCGTTCCTTGTAGACAGGGCGTTAAGCCTGTTAAGCAATGGGCCTAGGATTCCCAGCCTTTGCCTTATCTTGTTGAATGTCTCGTTACAGTGTCGACTCCTGGTAAGTTTGGTGTCCAGCGTAAATCCCAGGTACTTAACACTGTCCGCCCATCAGATCTATTCTCCGAACAGCCGCAGTGGGGCCGGCCTGTAAAACTTTCTTCTCCACGTTAATACTTGTTCTCCAGGTGGTCAGCCACCCCTCCAACTGTGTCAGGTGCGCCTGGAGTCACCTCTCCACCAGCTGCTCTCACCACGACTCCGCTACTAGAGCCGTGTCGTCCACATACAGTGCCAAATTGGTGTCTGGGGATTTTGGAATGTCATTTACATACAGACTGAGAAGCACCGGGCCCACCATGGAACCCTGCGGCACTCCAGCCCGGATGCTTCTGACTTGGGAGGTGGCGTTCCCAAATGTAGTGGGGAAGGTGCGGTGGGATAGATAAGATTGAACAACCTTAAATAGGTAGAAGGGCAGGTCCAGGGAGAGGTGTTTGAAAAGGAGACCTTCGTGCCAAACATGGTCGAAGGCCTTTGCCACGTCGAGAATGACAGCACCAGTCAGTCTGTTGATGTTGAAGTTCCTCGTGACCTGCTCCATGAACTGGACGAGTTGGTGAGACGTATTGTATCCCACCTTGTTTAATCTTAGAGCGGCTATCGCCCGCGACATTTCTGTCGCCTCCGTGGGTTCAGGTTCACCCAAGAGTCTGTACGAGACCACACCGATGACCTGAGCCACGTGCGCAACGTACACTAAGGCTTACGGGTTGTCAGTTGGTACAAATTGTGCCTCTAAGTGCTCAGCGAGATCATCGGCCTTCTCCTGGTTGGAGTTGGCCACCCCGTTGCGACCTACAATAGGCGGCCTTGGTGCGGGGACCTGCATAAATTTCCTCATAATTTGCCATAGGGACTTGTACTGCTCGCACAGGCTCTCAATCTTGTCCTCCCAGACACTGTTCCGGTATTGTAAGACCATCTCCCGAACCGCATGAACTTTGTGACTCCAGTTGGCTTTGTCTACCGAATCCCTCAAAATTTGCCAAGCCTTCCTCAGTCGATTTTTCTCCCGGACGTGCCTGAGAATAGAATCCGGCAAAGAAGCGTGTGGCATCCTCTTAGGACGGTGCCTCGGCGTCGAAGCTTCGAGCGACCCTTTGATGGCGGAAGTTATGAGCTCCACACCACGATCGATTTCTCCAGTCTTCTGATCCCGCTTCCATTGGGAGAGTATCTGGGTGATGAATTTCTCGGGGAAGCCCATCTCCACTAGCTCCTCCTAGATGTCATCAGAGTTTGTTAGTGTCAGGATTCCTTTCATCACGACCCTGACTAGTCGCTCCCGTCCCAGCTTGTAGGACCAAAGCTGGATCCCCAAGCTCAGCAAGAACTTCTGGAGGGAGCGGTAATTTTCCTCCAACACACACTGGAGACGTGGTCTCCCGGCTGCCTGACCGCCTACACAGGCTCTAGAACCTTGGACCATATGGCCCTCGACACCTTGGAGTAGTCCTTCACATCACACAATATGATGGGAAGGATCTTCCCTTTTTCTCTGCTAGCCAGCCCAGAGCCACTAGTACCAGGCTGGGGTGAGGCATGGCTTACGTTGTTACCCACAGGTTTCCGCCACTTCCAACCTTTACCAAACGCTGGCTCACCCTGGGCCGGGCCACCACTGACCTCGCTCTCATCACCAGAGCTACCTCTTAAATGGTTAGGGTTGCCCCCAGAAGCTTCCTGGTGTTGCCGGCCTTCCCCATTCGGAGGGGTCTTACGGTCTTAAATCCTTCAGACTCATCATCGGACCCCTGGCTTGACTCATCGTGCATCAACGGGAAGTTTGGTCCTGAAGACAGTCCCTCCACGTTCACGGACTCGCACAATCTGTCAACACATGCGAAGCGTGCAACCCGGTATTTCGAGTCTGAAGAAAATTCAGCCAGGCGTTTCATTCTTACCGACACCCCTTGGCGGGAAGTGTCGGAGTTGACACGGGTTTTTGAGATCCTCGCGTTATCGCTTGCGTCGGTGCCGCTTACAGTGGTCCTTACTGGTGAAGAACGGCTAGGCTCCACCCTGGTCAGGGCTTCCGTCAGCATCGTTAGGTTTACACCTATTGTGCTGGTGGGAGCTTTCGCCATCCTTCCCGGTTTGTGGGCTTTCGGCCCTAAAAAGGGCTTCCAGTATTTTGTGGCCATCCGCGGCACGCTCACCTCTTGTAGTTGGAGGGGCCCCACTGGGCTCGCCCACATCGGCATTGCTGCTGACGCTTTGAAGGGGGCTGGCACTGTCCAGCGAGCTGAGGCCCGAGGGTGCACTACCGGATGCCCCGGTGGATCTGCCAGCGGTACGCGCACCTCCACTAGCTGGAGCTGGAGGGGACCCGCTGCCTTCACCCACTAGGCTATATCTTGCACCCACTTCCCCGGTAAATTGGGAGGTCACATCAGCCTTGTTGGTCCTAGAAAGGGACAATTCGTCGCCCGATTTCAGTGGAACGCTTGACTCCGGGAATTGGAACAGCCCCACTGGCTTCGGCAGCAACCACAGGCTTGTTGCCCCTCAAGAGGGCAGCTACCGTTAAATCTCCCACCTTCGGGCTTGTGGCGGACCACTTGCCACCCGGCACGAGCTCCTTCCTTGCGAATGGACACTTTCAACTCCCCCAGCCAAGACGGACAGCACAAGTCTGCTGTTGACGGCGGATCTCCCGCCGCTCACCACCAACTTCTTCCTGCTTGGAGCCGGTCACTTCCTGGGTACGGGATTCTTCCTCGCCTCATCCAGTGGTCTTCTCCCGATCCCGATGCCAACACCTTTCTTGACCTTTGCCGCAGGATCCATTCAGACCGTAGACAAGCAGAAGCCAAGGACGCTCCGAAAGCCAGGAACACATAAGGGAGGCAGGACGTTACCTTTCACACCCATCACAATTATGATGTGAGAGGCGATGGTTTATATATAAGGGGAGCTGACGCGTCAGGAGAGGCAAACAGATAGGGGGGGGGGGAGGTTGACCTTCCAGAACAACTTCAGAGAATCTACCAATACTTGAGTTGGTCGTCATCTACTACATTTCGGAGTGGGCCGGCATTTCTGCCGAATCTTGGAAGTGAGCTAGTGCGTCCTCCGGTTAGAGTTGGTCGTCAACTTGGGCAGGATTCCCTTGAGCTGGGCCGTTTTCAACAACACGAGTTCACTGTGAGTTAATAATCTGCCACATATTATTTTAATATATTAGTTCTTGTATGTATAGAGAAGATCATGAATTGAGTATTTTGAGTGGACGTGCTAATAGATATTTCAACTTTACACTGGAACTACGAAAAAGATTTTTTATGCAGAAGAATTATATTAGGACCATAAAATGGACAAATTCCTGGATACCCTTGACAGTGGTGCATATTTAGGCGTTATTCAAGGACACATTACCAATATGTTGCAGACAGCTATTTGATCGTTATAAAAATGCAAAGTTAATTTAAATGTCACACTCTTCTGTCCCTTTTATTAAATTAATGGCTATATCCGAATTTCACATGTAGCTTTATCAAATTAAGCCACTGCAAAATTAAAACATCCCTCAAACATGAGTTTAGCCAAGAACAAATTGTTAGTCATAAAACCCTTTCCTATACTTCTGGGCGCATCTTAAAAGAACACTTTTCCCACGGGATCTTGAATAAGGTACTTATAATACTTTTCAAACTATGGTAAGTTGTTCGATTATCAATAAAGGCTTGTCTATATTCAAAGTTTATAATAGAATCGGCTGATTGTTTTTCGCCTCGGCGTATAATCTGAACGGGTAGTAAGACGCGGTGCCAAATTTAAAAGAATCGTCCCTTTAAAATAGTCTCTATATAATGCAAATCCATTGTAATTGTTGGATATAGGAATAATAAAGGTATTCACGGTCTTATACGAGAAATACATTACAATTTGGTTGGTTTGGTTTAACCTGCATTAAAAATATCTTAATTGAAGTCTAAGGTTTCCACCTATTGAAATGTTCAAATTATATGTTCCAATTCATATCACATGCTTTTCCTGTGGGCGAACCAAAGTGTAATGTGATATGTCACCGAATAATATTAATATGGTGGAAAGAAATTATCTGCGTGAGGAAGATAAGTGCTACAAAATGACCTTTTATAGAGTACCTTTCTAGTGTGAGTCATCCTCTAGTAAGAGTACTGATACTTTTCAGACTAGTTAGTTGGGTGCGTGTGTTACGTCGTTCACGGTATGTACATTTTCAAACGAAGTTGGACCTTTGATGACATGGTGCCCTATTCTCAAATAAAAATACTCTGTATTATTCAAGTGTACGATATATGATTGGTTGAAGGACCCTCCTGCCAATTATCTGGCAGGTTCCTCAACAGAAACCACTTTCTTTCGGCACGGGAGATTCTTAATTTCCCAAGCATGCTATGAAGCAACCTTATTGTGTCTAAGCATCTTTGTAAATTTATCTTCAGTGCCCAAATTAAAGAAAGTTGTTAATGGTATGTCATATTGGTTATTAGTGTCGAGAGTTGTATTACTTCTTGCAGAATATACACATTATCCATTTTCTAGTTAGACAGCTAAATGCATAACACCCTGAATCGTTTCTGATGAAATTGTTCCCCCTCATTGTCCTAATTAATATTAAACATCCCTTGATCACTACCATTATTAGTTTTACTTACGTACATATTTGGGTTTAACGAAATTACAAAGTTGCATAGCTCCACATTAATGTGAGAATCTAACGATTGTCTATCTCCAACGCTCAAGAACGGATCATTGCGGCGTGAACTCAATTATTGGTATGCAATCTACGGTATTTGGGATATCCATCATGCCCGTCAACGTAGCTCTTTGAAACCTCTTTTGATAATTTTTCCTACATGCGTGGAGATGATCGAGTCAAAATCTGTAAGTGCTACGTACCATATGTTCAACTACACTTGCATAAAATTGTAGATCGATGTATGAAGCCGGAATATCCTAAATTATCACCGAATCGATTTTGTCATGTCTGATTTTTTTCCTGATGTCATAACAGTAGGCTATATGTACTTGTGTCAGTCCTCGATTTTGCCACTCTACACTTTATATAAAACATTTGTATTGCCTTTGACGTCATTGTTCAGTTCCATAAACACATGGATAATTTTTAAACAGCTTATAAGCTTACTAGCTTTCTAGATAAATTAAAGTTAGTATTTAAGGGGATTGGCCCTTTTCATATGGCGTGGAAATGAAAAGCAACGGGAACAAATGGTTAATTTCAAGAATTTTTATTGTTTTTGTAATTTTTTTTTCGGAAACGGTTTGTTCAAGAATATGAGCATGTTGATTATTTTATACTTTAATACATACAACTCCTCTATAATTTTGACAGTGATCAAATCTCAATAACTTTGTTATTTTTTCAATAGAAAACTGCCAGCTGCATAACATAAAACAAGGAAATGTAACACTTAATAAACATTGATACATTATCTTAGAAGATGTGTTGAAAATATTACTATAAAAATTTCACTACTTCTCGAGAAAACTGATATCTCCAAAGGTATAATTTTTCGGTGACCTGGTGGTCTATGGGAAAGGTGTCAGACTTCTGTGCTGGTGACCGGGGTTCAATCCTCGGTCCCGGCACATATTTATCTGATTACCAAACCCTTCCTTCACCTCTGACAAGACATCTTGTGAATGTATGCCAGGCCTCCACCGTGGTTCGGATTCCACGTTAAGCTGTAGGTCCTCCATTTCATATCACAATCACCCTACCATTACACATTAGAGTAAGTTCGTATAACCCAAACGGGTAGTAAGACGTGGTGCTAATAATAATAATATAATTTTTCCGCAAGACCTGTCCGGTAGTTAGAGCCGTCTACGTTTTCCGGATCTATCTGTTACTGTTGGCGCGGAAGGATACTTTGGTCGGTTGCTAAGCCAAGCCATGCCTTTCAATCTCTCACCCATCATCCCTAAAAATGGGGTTTAGACTTGCACTCGACAGGGCCAAAAGCCTTAATGCTGCATTCAAATCTATTCAAAAGTTCTCTAGCTATAATCCAACATATTAGTACAGAAAGTCCTTTTTTCGGATCTGTGATTTCAAAACAACCAACTATATACAAACATTATGATTTATCTTTGGATTTACTATTGAATTGTATTTTGTAACAACTCTTTGAATTTGGCGCTCAAGCTATACAGATAAATTATGAGTTCTACATTTAATATGGGAACCAACCACTGATCAGGAATTTTAATATAAGATCTTCAAAACATCCATTTTTTTAGTTAATTCTGTTGCACCCTCTAGAAGTCCTAATACCACCCGGCCATAAAAAGTAATAAAAGGGAGAGGATGAACTTAACATACATGATGAATGGAAATTATAAAAAATATAGATTCAACAAA
>CABEEJ010002779.1:2641-13097 GCA_901482245.1 Timema douglasi
GGGGGGTGAAGGGCTGAGTTATTAAAAATCTTTTAAAATAAAAGCCATGGATTTTTAAAAAAAAAGTTTAATTGCCCTAGAAGCTATATTTTTTAAAGTCTAAAACCGCCCAAGGCTATGTATTGAAAGTGATCCTTTCCTGGAATTTTTGTTGAAAATTTAATGTCTCCAATAGATATTTAAAGAAGTTTTTAATGATAATTGGAGCTCACTGCATCCTTCTCTAAGATTCAACCAAATACTTATTTTTTATATTTGTGTTCCATGGGTATTACATTATTTTAAGGACACAGGAAGTTTGAAAGCAACAGGAAGACATTTGGAAAAATATGTGTTTATCAAAGATAGCTGTATAAAACATACTAAAGGATGTTTGTTTGAAAGTATTAAATTCTGAGCAGACAGCTTTTGTTCAAAATAATGAACTTGGTAAACGGTAATAATCTGTCTCCACCTTTCAGCAGAATATATACTTCTGAAAAAACTTTGTACATTTGTTTTTAATTTATTTTGATAGGGGGTAAAGCCCCCCTCCTCCACTTTGGTTCGACTGAAATTGGTGTCCACTATTACCAAGATGTCCCAGGGCCAATATCTCATAAGTACCAAGAAAACTGTGCCAAATCTTTTGGAAAAGAAAATGTAAAAACAAATATACTCACTAGTGTAAAATAAATTTCAATTCAATATTTTGTGCATGCCATTTAATACATGGTATAACGTATTTGTTTGGATTTTAAAAAAATACTAACTATAAAAAGAGTAAAAATCAATTTTCCAGATGGCTTAGCTTTAATAATTTCTGCTTGGCAGTGGAGGTTCTTGTAGTCAATTTCTGCTTGACAGTGGATAGTCTTGCAATCAGTCAATTACTCATGGCAAGAAATTTATTTAGATTCATTGAGTGAGTTTTGGTGAAAAATGATATTAAAATTTAATTGAGACATGGAATATGAGTGACCAAGGCTGTCAGACCAGAATGGGTACCTCAAATCCTTAAGGAAGTTAAAAAAATAAGATTTGAGGTTTCACAATTTAAAAAAAAAAAAATTATTTTGGTTTGGCCCAATTTAATCACAGGACAACACTAACAATACCCCATATAATTAATTAATTAATTAATTTACCACTTAACTCAATGTGAATTCACATTACAAAAATAAATTATATCATTTTTAATTGCAATTTCTATTTTCTATAGTAACTAGAGAATTAATGTAGGCCTAAACCAAATGAGAAGAGACTAATAAATCATACTATTGTGATAAAGTTACCCAACCTCTTGTTCTTATCATGTTTTAAAATATTTGGATTGGGTTGAAGATTTGGATTTGTAGGTAAAATAAGAATTCGGGTTTGACCCATCTCCACTGTTAGCCATGATACTTAAAATGTTAGTGGCCAAGGATGTTGGCCACGCACTCAAAAGGTAATTCATCAATGTCTGTTGTTGTCACACTACACAGGTAGACAGCATATTCAAAGAAGATGAGCCAATGGGTCTGGACGCAGAACAGAAGTACAATAAGCGGTTGTTAGAGTATAGCGCTCTCAAGGTCGAGGAAGACAAAGAGAAGCAGGAGATGAACCAAGAAATATCAAAACTGCGTGGGCAGAAAGAGGAGCTCGCTACTGAACTAGACAACCAATTGAAAGCGCTGATGACAAGACAGACTGAGATCGGTTTGGCTCTTAAAAACAGCAAGACGGGGAAACTAATTCCTCCAGAGGTATCTTTTTTTTTCCAAATTTCATACAAAGTCAGTGTTTTCTTTTGGAAAAAAGGTTAGTCAATGACATTTTTGTATTTTAACTCACCTTAATCAAAACTCATTATGACACTTTGATTATTTAGTGCTGCACACAATGGGCCTCTTAAAAAAATACACCAGTCCTATTTGGTGCTCTGACTTTACAGCGATTAGGTGGTCTGAGCTCAAATATTGGCTTGGTGTACTTTGGGAAACCATTAAAGAAAAACCACCTCCCTCCCTCACCACACAAATGGTGGTACACTTCCTTCAAATTCTACCTTCCTCATCCCTACTCTATTGGTGTAAATATACTAATAGCCTGGATAGGTAGGGAGACCTGATTAAAGTGTAATCATACTGCACTAAATTTACTCAGACTTCTAAGACAAACAAAATTACAACATAGTAGAAATTAATCTCATCTTGCTTAAAGAATGTCAGAAGTTGTTGCACTAAGATGCAATAAACCTAAAAATATACACTGTTCTATGAACTTAGTTTCACATTGTAAATTAGAATCTAAAATTGCATTTATATTCTTTAAGGGATCCTTAAACAAACACCCAAAATTCCTCAACCTACTCCTATTATGTAAATATATCTACAAACCAACCTATAAAAAGTTGCTATGATTCAATATGTTTACATGGGTAGCTTGTTAACATTTGGTTATCTCGGTGTTGATTGTGTGTTGGTATTTCCTCAGTGATGCCCTCTTGTTATGTCACAATGTGGTGGGCTGGTTATGGAAGGGAGTGGGTGAGAGGTGGAGGTTAAGTTCACTGGGTGTTAGGGTGGTAGAGTATTCTTGTCTTCATCTGAGGATGTCTGTTAAATCCCAAGTCAGGTGATCCCAGTGGATCTAGGTGGATGAGCTGCTAGGCGGGAGGGGTCTGGAGAGGGGGATGAAAATCAGGTGTATTGAAGACATGGGCAAGGTGAGATAAGAGGTGAAGGGGGAAGAGGGAGTCTGTTGAGGACCTGGATAAGGTGAGGAAACGGGGTGGGAAGAGGGAGTTTGTTGTTGAGGAGCAGGGGTGGCCCTAGCAAGTTTTTCAGGTGGTGCGAGATCTCATTTTGGCGCCCTCCTCTCCATAAGTATTTATTACATGTTTATATATTAATAACTCAGACTTCCGGAAGATTACTATAGTATTAGTATCAATGAAACAGTAAATAGGAACAATATTCATTTGAAAAGGTTTATTTAAAGTTCTATGGCGGAGACAATGCTCACATCACTCATACATTAAATTTACATCGTAAATTAATTCAAAGGTGAAAAATAAAAATAAAAATAACTCAAAAGCCTAGATTAACATCTTTCTTGCTTGCTTTTGCGCTTGCATATTTTTTAATTAAATCAGAATAATTCAAGTCCTGGGCAATACCACTTTCTATAGACAAAATTGCAAGATCTGATAGTCTATCCTGATACATGGTTGAACTTAAATAAGTTTTAATAAGTTTTAATTTACTGAAACTTCGTTCTCTGTTAGTGACAGTGACAGGTATGGTTATCAAAACTCAAAGTTATGTCCACACTTTCGGGAATATATCCTGCCAACCATCTTATTTAATAAGTTGAACTTTTATTGGTTCTGCTGATTAAAGCTCTTTCAACAATGGATCCAAGCTTAAAAGTTACTCAACCAATTCACTACCAGTTATGTCACATTTTCCCCCATTGGTTAAACTTATTTCTAAATATGTACAGGCTTTTTTCCAATTTCAACTTTTCAGGAATTGTTTTAATGTTGTAGAAAAAGGACCATGTATCATTAAAATCGGATAGTTGTGTAAATCGAGTGACCAATACATTCTCGATTGCATTGACAATAGTGTAAAAGACGTCTATATTAAACAATTCTTCAGGATCTATTGGTGCCTTGTCTACAGCCTCATACTCGAATAATCTCTTCTTTCTTCAGGATCGGGCTGGCTTAAAATTAGGATCCATCTCAGCCTAAGAAGCGATTTCCTTAGCTGTTATCAGAGTAGACGAATAACCCTGGTGTACTCTTTCACAAATTTTGAGCAATTTTTCAGGAATTGTGAAGCGTTTGGTAAATTCATAGTTTCAGACTGCATAGCCTTACTTTCAATGTTTATTTGAAACAAAATATCATAACAAGCTACCATTGTAACTATGAACTCAAATTGTTCTATGTTCTGAATCAGCGACAAAGCTTCTGATGCTGCAACTGAGTCATTCATTTCTTCGTGAAGATCTAAAAGGGTGTCAAGAATTGAAGAGTAGTGTTAACAAACTGCAGCGAGGCTAGAAAATATACTCTCCCAACGAGTTTCGCATATTTTTTTCAGCAATAGGCCTTCTACGTGTTTAGGTATCACTTCCCATCACTTTGTTAATCCAGAGAATAAGAAATCCGAACAAAGAAACCGATTTAACTGATGTTTTGGCAGCATCTGCTAGTACCAAATTTAAGCTATGACAGCCTCATGGATTAAAAATTGCCAGTGGATATTGGTTCAGAATTCTGCTTTAGACACCTTTGTGTACTCCTACCATATTGGATCCATTATCTTATCCTTGGCCTCGACAATCTTTCATATCCAAATCAAACTCTTGCACAATATCATCAAGAAAGAGGCCAGTGAGTCCAGCCGCTGAAGAGTCATTTACCGGCTTGTAAGCAACGAAACACTCACGCACTTGGACTTCATCTTCATTAGTGTCAACAAAACACAATGTTAAAGATAATTGTTCGACGTGACTGACATCAGGAGTGCAATCTAGTATGATGGAGAAGTATTTAGATGATTTTACCATAGTCAAAATTTCATTTCGTACTTCACTTTTAAGTAAACCGATTAACTCATTTTGAATATGTTTACCAAAATAGTTAACGTTAGTCTCCTTATTAACAATATGGTGGAGGTGCTCCATCATCACAGGATCAAATTTTCCTAGCAGTTGCACTAAACCCAGGAAGTTAGCATTATTAGGAGTGTATAGTGTTTCAGATCCAGAACCTCCTCTAAACAACTGATGATTGCCTGCTAAAAAGAATACTATGAACATCATTCGTTAGAGGATAGCCACCCACCATGATTTCTCGTCTTCAATCTGTTTTTGTAAATGCTTGTCTATTTCACTGAAGTTCTTTAATCGAATTGTTGCCTCTATTCAACTGTGCATGGTGCACTGCTGATCTGGGGAAGTTTCATGAGTCTTAAGACGTGCTGATGAGTGCCTCCAGTCGTCAAATCCTTCTTTTCCCAGATTAGAGTGGGAACTTTTATTGAATAAACAGCAGCATAAACAGTATACTTTATCTGCAGATTTAGTTTAAACAAGCCATCTCTTATAAGTTTCTTCATTTGGCATTATTTCTCCATTAGGCATTATTCTTTGAAAATGCATATTTGAAAAGTGACATCCATCTTTTCTTAAATATATTTTTCGTGGCTTATTTCATAACTTATAGGTCCTCAAATAATTATTTCATCTATGGTTGCAAAGTCAATGAGTGGCCATTTTGAAATATCATAATTTGCATTTTGAAAAGGTGAGGTTGAGGGTATGTCTGATATACCCTCTTCTGTAATATTTTTAACTGCAGATGACATTCCAGAAACAGCTAAATTTTCTTGTTCAAGCTGCCCTTCATCTTCATGGGCTTTGTCTAAAGAACTTCCACGAAATAGGTCTTCTTCCGGAGCGTGTTGAGCTAGTTCTGATGATGACGATTCAGATGACTTCACAACTCTTAAAAATTTTGCAGCCTTCTCAGTTTCGCTCTTTTTTTCATTTACTTTTTAAGTTTTGCGCGCCAGATAGTTTTTTTGGAGGTAGCGACATGTTTAATCTGTAAAGGACACATTTAACACTTTGTAAATATTTACGATACTAAAGTAAATTACAATTATCTAAGGTCAATTCTACACCCAAAAGTATTGTCACTCGAAAACTTTTACTATAGAAGCAACAAATACAATACGTATTTGACCGAAATGTATTGAAAAGCTGATTTCCAAATTGCGATTTAGAATAGGTTAGATATAATTATTACCTAACATGTGTGTGAATGTGTCTAACATGATGTTATTTCTAACATCATGTTTCTATTATCTAACATTACATAACAACATTAAATTTCAATGCACTCACAGTCCTCACAGAATACTTGCTATGACAGTAATAACGTGTCGACAATAAATAACGTTTCGATTTCACTTGTAGCTCGCCATACAATACATATGCACCTGCACGCAAATGAACGCCATGATGACCGCAGGGCCGGCAGTTGACGAAAGAGGCGTTGCCAGCGTGGCGCTAGTGATGGGACGAGTTGTGATTTTCTTGACTCGAATAACTCAAGCTAAAATTACCATTGACTCGACTCAGTCGCTAACAATAATGCAATCTTTGCTATTTATGTACTTTAGGCAAGTTATAAATGTAAATATTGGTTTCAACCCATTAACATTTCTACAACGTTGGTTGTGAATTTCTCGCTGTATGTGTATACCTTTGAAAAACAGTGATAGTACATTCCTACATAAGTTGGGTGAACAAAAAAACAATGAAAGCGAAGCATAAAGTTAACTTTTCTTTGATAAAGTTTTAAATGTTTTTTGGACTTGACACATAGGTGATTCTCTTTGCTTGCCTTTGTTTTTGTTTAATGAACAGTTATTTTCTTCCATAAATAATAATAGAAAGTAATACTTTAATAAATTTCTTAAAATACCAAGATCTTACAACTATTATCACATTTTAATAATTTGAAATTTTTGATTAGCTTCATTTTGTTTTTAATGTGAAATTGATAGCATAATTAAAATTAAAGCAATACTACAAACAAGTTATAATATTACCAAAATTTCTAACTTGTTATAAAAAAAATCTAAACTTTTTAAAGCATGACGGCGTATGACGGCGCCCAGTGCGGTCGCACCATTTGCACCGCCCTAGGGTCGCCCCTGTTGAAGAGTAGTAGGTGTCAGTGGCCTCTCCCTATTTTTCCTTTACCCTTTGAATGGATCATGGAAAGGTGCTTTGAATTAGATTGATGGATCTTGTGGAAATGTTGAGGCAGGCAGCCAGGGGTGCTTCCTTGTAAGGACAAGGATGTAGAGGCAGCTGACCAAGGAGGTTATCCTTTAGGTTGGGAAACCTGAAACAGACGGCCAAGGGCACTTCCCTCAGAGTTTTGAGGAAGACATCTCTGAATATCAAAGTATTGTTTATTATCTCTGATTCTCCAAAAGCATGAATTTAATGTCCCTAAGGCATTTCTTTAGGGAGCACCCTTAACTATCCTTATAAGGTCCATAAACAAACTTAAAAAACCTAACAGATACAAATAGATGCTTACAAACTAATTTACATGTAAGCACGGGATGATATTACAAGACCTAATCTCTACAGTTTCCTAAACTCACAAACTCCTCTTAGTGCAAGGTTCAGTGGCTCACGCGGGGAAGGTTATTCTTGGTCAGTCACTAGCAAATGATGCATAGCAAGCTGATACTGTATCTTTGGAATTTGTTCAAATTCCATTTTGCTATTTGTTTCTTTAACATGTTACTATCTAGGTGTCCCGTCGTTCTTTAGGAAGTTCTGTTTTGGATTGCACTCTCTCTCCTTGTGAGTTTTGATAGAATGAAACATAATTTAGGGGTTAGGGTCAGTGACAACTCCTCTTTGAATGTGCAAGTACACCACTTATAATTTCACACAAAATAGTACCTATTTCATATTATTTTAATTAAATAATAAAAATTAATAGAGAATCAATATATTTATTTAGATTGAATTGCTCTAAATTGGCTATGCTCTTGCGCATATCATTCTCTTTACTATTCCACTTGTGAGCTTAACTGCTAACACTGCCCTTCTGTATCTACTATCTTGTGGGTGCGTGCAACCATCTGAGCATGCATATTTAAAAAAAGAGAGCTTGTCAAACAAAAAAAAAGCTAGCCATTTTTAAAGCATCCTTTTAACATGTGATCTGGTGCACAACTCGATAACGAACTTAGAGATTTGTTTTGGAATAATTAATGTAACTGAAGTGTTGGTACCAAATTTTAATAATTTTTAAAGTGAAATTAATTATTCTTCCTTAAGTCTCACAAAATTAATTATTTATAAATATGAGTCTATGTAAATAGTTGTTTTTTAATAATTCATAATAATTGTTAATGTGATTTTCTTTATATCAACATGAATTCTGTTCAACATGTTTAAAAAAAAAGTTTGTATACTCATTACTCAAGAAGAAAAATTAGAAACTAAAAAACTTGGTAGACCTACACCAAATAATATCCTAGAAAAACTGACAAAAACTAAAAATTGTGAATTTACTTTAAAGTTTAACACACAAACTTACAAAAAACATGGCTGGCAATGTGGTTGAAATGTAAAAAATACATTGTTCTGCTTTCCATGTCTAGGCTTTGGTGGGTACTTATCTTAGATGAATTTAGGCATGACTAATTTAAATAATTTAAGTGAGCGAATAAGAAGCATGAAACACTCTTTTTAAAGATGAACAGTTCTTTAGATTTGGCTTTACAATTTTCCATTTATTAATTTTGTACTTGCTTTATTTTAAGATAGTTAATTATTGTACCTTAAATACAATAAGTATATTATAATATATACAAATGTAAAATGTTAGCCTAAGTAAAATTATGTATAGATATATATTAAATTGGTAGGGCCTATATAAAAAGTGTCTATAGCATAATTCAGAATATTTGGATTTATGCACCTATTTTTTTGCTCACGAGCCGCCACTGACTTGGGTGGTAACGATTGATTTTCTTCAAAAGGCAGCTGTTACCTCTTGGTCCAGTGACAGCAGTGTAAAGTGTGAACTGTGTTCTTCTTTTCATTGTAAAGCCATATTTTTAGTTTGTTCCCTTTTACCGGTATATGTTTCTATCCATCTTTCCTGTAACTTCTTCCATGTACAACAAAGCCAAAGAAAATAATTTTAAACTTTATTTTAGACTCCAACTTGTTAAACAGGCAACTAATATTTATTTTCCTTAATTGAAGAATAAATATATGAACAAATTGTTCAGTTTTGACTGTTAATATAATACCTATTAGTTAATTAATTAATTTGTTATTTTGTATTTATAGTAGGGTTGCTTTGATTACTTTGTTGTTTTAATTACCATTGATTATTTTTATTCAATGAGAGAGAGGCCATCCTTTCTCCTAATTAGTCATTTCCTCCCCTCCCCCATTTTTTTTATAGATCTGATTGTTGAGTTTCTTTTTGTTTCTTTTCTCTCAAACAGTTACAGTGTGGGGTTCACCAAGAAGCAATACATGTTTTTTTAGAAAGATAATGATTAATTTGGCTGTTGGGTTTCTTTGGTTATCTTCTTTTGGGGCTGTACTTGTGGTCAGATTTGTGATGTTGTAGTCACGAGAGAGATTTAATTTGGGTGCAAGCATTTTTTTAAAAGGTGAAATTAATCAACAAGAAAACAGACCTCCAGGTTGATTGTATTGGTTTAGATCAGGCTTGGCCCTACATTATTTTTTGTGGTACACCAGATGATTTTTTTTAATACTTTTGACTACATCAGTGGGAAATCATTCACTAGTTGCACTAGGCACAATAAATAACAATAAATATAATACTAGACCAGCTATACTTCACTAACACCAAAAATCAACTTTTAAGACATGTTTGTCATTGGAAAAGTATCCCAAATTAAGATTTTTTTGCACAAAAAATTGTGAACATAACATGTTTGTAAAACTTTCTTTTCAAAAATGAATTTAATAAAACTAAATCTCAAACTTCGATGACACATGAAAATCAATTAATACATGCAACTACCAATATTGAAGTTGATTTTTTTTTAAAATTGTGTGATTGAAAAGTAAAGCAAATATCACATTGATAATAAAATTAAGAACAAGTAAAATAATTTTTTATGGCATTTTCTTTGTGAAAGTTAGTTTTATTTTAAGTGTAGCCCGTAGTATATTGTAATTTGTCAAGGTGGCCCACAAATTGAATTGGCCAGGCCTAATTGGATATTTTTTTAAGGTGAGTATGTCTATTAAATTATTCTTAAATTTTCCAATTATTTTAGAAACCAACTTAAATCAGTGTTTAGTCAAGCTCTCTAATCACTGTGTCATAGAAGGCTTACACTCATGGCTATAAACTAATATTCTCCTCACAGATAGTTCAACGGCTGGTGTCTAGGCAATTGAACAAGTTCAAGGAGGTGGGCAAGATAAGACTTGAATACACAAAACTGCGCAACCACGTGACTGCCCAGGAGGAGCTGCGAAAGAGCATTGAGACATTCGGTGATGACCTGTTCCTGATAGACTATGAGCAGCTACGCATGGAGAACCAAAACTTCCTTGAGAAGATTGAGGAACGAGACGAGGAGCTTGAGAGACTCAGGCAGAAGGCAACATCTTCCATCCAGGTGCTGGCCCATGTCAGAGAGAAGGCAGATGCAACAACCTCAGATATCCATGACAAAGTTAAGAGGCTTAACGACACTGATGCTGAGGTTACCTTTGTAAGTGTTGAACAGGCCATTCGAGAATAGTTTTGTCTAGAGGCCTGTGCAGATGAGAAATAACATCTCCGGCCGAAGGCACAATTATAATATGCCCCCGCCATCCTTTTTTTTTGCCAAGGGCTTTAGGGAGTTTCGGAGGAAAGAGGTGTTAGAATGACGTT
>CABEEJ010002779.1:13288-63007 GCA_901482245.1 Timema douglasi
GGGGGGGGGGGGGGGGGGGGGAGGGAGAGGTACTGAAGTTAGTATTCGAGAAAATATTTCTACGAAAGATATTAAGGCAGGTACATTGTACTTGCCATACAGTAGCTTGAGCTTACATTATAAAGAAGGGGAGACTGACGTCAGTTACAAAGCAATTAAAAAGTACAGTTCATTGAAAATAAATATTGTCATTCTGACTTTAAATTGAACTATTTTGATAATGTTAGTCAATAGTTTTTAAACATAATTATTAAAATCAAAATATTATAATAAAAATAATGTCATCTAAAATGCGCCGCCCTCTAAAGCCGCTTCTGCATATGGTCTGAAAATCTGCATTAATATCTGCAGAAATATATTTTATAAGAATCTTAACTACAACACTAGTTAATTCAGTAAAGATAGCTCAATTCTACTTTTCCTCAAATTTGAATCTTAAATTTACCTTCAAATACCCAAAATGTTATTTTTTCCTTTAATTTTAATTTTATTTATTACATTCTTTAGTTTATATAAAGATCAGAAATCATTACTATTTTGTTGTTGAAATGTGGATTTATTTTTGGGTAGGTCTAAGTGGTACATTAATTGTTTGGGATCTGGTTGTTCGGTTTTCCTTTAGTCATATTTGACTAAATCACTGGAACAATGGCTCTAAAAAAATAATTCAGATCCAAAGTTTAAAAAATAGTGTTGTTTTTATAAATATAGAATTTTAAATATCCCAAAGGATTAAAATGATGTTATCGTTATTGTCAACTGTTTCCAGCTTGTGGCCAGACCACTTTAGTAAAATGCCTCAATCTCTCATTCTTGCCCACACCATCTCAGCCTTGTTTCCTCTACTATCTCATGTATTCCCACTCTTTCTCGTATAACTTAATTTTTCTCCTGTTTCTCCTCATGACAGCTAACATGCTCCTCACAAACTTCATTCCCATGGCCTCCACTTTCCTATTCTTTCTTATGTTCAATGTCCTTGTTTCTGCTGCATATGTGACTATGGGTACAAAGTAAGCATTACACAGTACTTCCTTAAACTTCGCTTCTCCATAGCATGTCTATTACACACCTATAGAAAAACTCCTTTTGCTGCCCTCTTCTTATTCTTATAAAAGAATAATTTAAATATAATCCATATTAATACTAATTGTTAATGGAAATTATCTTTTGTACATTCACTTAAATATAGTTGAAAAATGACATCTGGTCATGATAATCAAACCCAGGCTCAATTCTCAAATACAGTTGACTATATTTAAATTAGAGATGTGTTGAATCTTATATTTCCCAAATCCGAATCCTAAATTTTATTTTTAAAACCAAATCCAAATCAGATCCTCAAATCTTTAAATTTGTACAATTTTACTTAAAGAGAAAATATTTAAAATATAGTTTAAAAGTTGTTTAACCCATTCCCTGGCGCAAGCGTTGACCATCTTTGTTTGGCCGAACGTTCCCTGGCTCAGGTGCAAATTATCGTTTCAATGCAATAAGTTATTGTAATGTCATCTATCAATGAATCACTGTACTTTTAGCCAGTCTTAAATACTTCAAATTGAAGCTATCAGTTAAATGCTATACTATGACTATGAATAAAGTAATTAAGGAGAAAATAGGTGAGCAGCGAAAATATGTGCTGGATAAGAGTATACAAGTAGAAAAATGGATGCAGGAACTGCTAAACATGCGCCAAAGAATGGGTTAAGACTTGATGCCACTGACAAATGCTATTTTTTTGTCCCACTTTTTTAGTAAATCAATTATATGAATACAATTCTGTACTTTTTGTGATTTTGTTATTCTTCCAACTACACAAGTCTATATAGTTCCTTTTACCAACTACCTAAAGTCTCTTCATTTAAAAAGTTTGTCATCTAATGCTGCTATGCTAATGACAGATATTCAACAACTATTGAGGTCACCATGTGAAGAAAATTAAACTATGTTTGTATAAAAGTAATATTTGATTTATTTTGACCAAAACACTTTTTTGCTATAAAAACTGCAATAATACTGCTCTTCTTTTCTCACCTTCCCTACATTTACACCTTAAAATTGTTATTTGAAGTCAAGGTTTTCATAATTATTGTATTCGAGGTACTTTTTTTATGAATCTTGAATTTCTCAAATATTATAATATTCAAGTAATCATGGATTTGAGCGTTACATCTATAATTTATATAAATTGAAGGTTAATAATGGTACTAGGTTATTCAAAAGTACAAGGGGAGTATTAGAAACAATAACTGTCAGTCCGTTTCTTTAACAGAAGAAAGTAAAACACTGACATTGGCAAGAGGGTGATAGTTGTTGCTTGGAATATATGTCTAACCACTACATACTCCGTTCTATATTTATCAAAACATAATATTCATTAAAGTTGCACATTGTTTGCAGTTTTTGACTCAACTAGACCAAGAAAAAACTTGTGGCTACTATGTGTGTTGGGGTTTCAAAATGACTGACATTCTCATTTTATAAAAGTTGACATGTTAATAAGATCAGTCTCAAATATATCCACTTTACAGATGTGTTTTATCACTTTATGAAGTTATGTGAATCAACTTGACATGCCAAAGTAATAAAACGCATTTGTAAAGTAGATGAATAACTATTTAAAGTTACTTTTCAACTGTCAGTAAAAGATAAAATTATCATTCTTATCCATTTTATTTTTCAATTTCCAAAGCTAATACTCAGTTCTTGTGAGTTGAGAGTATCCATAAAACCTAACATATGCTGGGACATTTAGTATGTATTGCATTAAAAGGTTTTATTTAGTAAATTGATAAAACTAAGAACACAAACTTTTAAGCAACTAAAGAAGGAAGGATAAAGGAATATGGAGGCACTATACTAAACTGATCAGACCACAGACTATAAATAGTTGATGAGGATGAAACTAATAATCGAAAATTGAGTGAAAAAAATCCCACCCATAGAATGTGGGAAGAATCCAATTAACAAAGGCAACATCTTCCTTCTGTCTTTTTATAGGAGGAGGAGTCACACACTCATTGAAACATAAATAAAGCAATAAAGCTTTTATATTTCATCATTATTGACTTTATATTGGAAATGGTATGAAAATATCAATTAACAGTTTGAATACACTATACATATTTTAAACACAAAGCATGATTATTTTTACATTCTTGATGATTAATAAAATATATCATCTATATCTTATTTGTTGTGTAGGACAAAGCAAAGAAAAACAAAACACAGTGGGACATTTAGAAGGCATTGTTTGTATTCTTGTTTATCAAGGTTCACATACAAAGTGCTCTTATGATTGGGTGAAATTAGTCAAGTTCCAACACTCCCCTTCTATCATTAGAGCTGAGAATACAGTCCAACAATTTGACTCAACATGGTGTGTCTGAGGCTTACCAAGACCTTTGTAAAAATATCAGCTTCCACGGATTCTGAAGGCTTGTATGTCACAACAATGTCACAGTTTTGAACCTTCTCCGAATAAAGTTTTCTTTTTTACTTATATGCTTTAATGAAGAACTTGTTATTGCAATATTTGTATAATTTCAAGCAGACCTGTTGTCATAAATATTTGGAGGGCATGTTGAGAAGATTCTTTGTCGTTCAGCAGTTGCTTCAAATGCATTGCCTCCTTTGCTGCTTCTGTTAAAGCCATGCCAATGCTCCTTAGAAAAACAATTATTAAACTGACTTAAATAACTTACCGAATGAGAAATATCTGGTCTTGTATCTGTTGTCAGATACATAAGGGCTCCTTTCAGATTTTGGTGTGGAAAAGTCAAGTAAAGATCTGGTTTTTATAAGAATCCCTGAGCTACAAGATGTACTTTTCTCCACTCAAGATAACCATTTTGTTGGTGCTTATTTCTTAGTACAATTTTTGAACATATGACATTATCTCCATTTGGTTTTGTCATTGATTACCAAGTATGTTTTATATGAGCCTTAATTTAATTTCTTGTGGCTTCATATCAATCTTACACATCTGTTTCTTCTATAGCTTGACTCATTTCGCATAATGTTGACAAGTCATAATCATTTGACCTATCGGTTGGTCTAACTATATTTCTTGGTTTTAAACATCTTTGTCCTTCTTCCTCAAATCTATCTTCAGATTCTTCCTTGATGTCTTCTCTTTCATTTGCATCTACATTAGTTTCTTCTAAATTTTCCTATTTTCTCATTATTGAAACATCTTTGATTGCTTCTATTTTCTTATTTTTTCTGCGATAAAGATTTTTGTTCACAGATTACTTCGCCTAATGGATCATCACTTGAGGATTTTTGTTTGGAGTTAAAGTAGGGCTTGTTAATTATTTAAACATCTGCAATTGAGAGCTTTCTTTGGGATAGCACCCAAACACAATAGGCCTTCAAAAGGCCTTAGATCTGACAAAGATGCCTCCTTTGGCTCTTGAATCAAATGTTCTTCTGCTGGAGTCCTTGTTGTGCACAAACACTTTAAATCCAGAAAATTGAAGTGGATGAATCGAAGTTACATGACCATTCCACTTTAGATATGGAGTTTTATCTTTCACAATCCTGGTTGGGCTGCAATTCAATAAATAATTTTCACAATAGATGGCCTCAGCCCAAAATGAGTGGGGCATATTGGATTCTAGTACCGTAGTAGGCATCTGGCCTTATCTCGCAATGACCTATTTTTACGTTTGGCCAACCCATTTTACTGGGGTGATCCTCTTTGAACTTCGCAATTTGATAAAATCGGTAAAACCCCAAATTTCTATATTCTGCCCTTTCACTATCACTATGGAGATACTTAGTAATTTTTTCTACTTTATTTTTGAATTCTTTAAAAGTATTTAAAACTATATTTTTATTTTTTAGGAAATATATTTTGGTATAGCAATTGCCCTTATTGATAAAAATAACAAAATATCTTGAGCCTCCAGGTGAAGCATATGCATGAGACCTACAACATCAGAATGTATTATTTCTGGTTTGCCTACGATTTTTGGTTGTTCCCTAGTGGGATAAGGATGTCTTGTAAATTTTCCTCTAATACAACATTCACAATCACCATTACTTTAATTGGTGTTGAAATGTAAAATTTTGAGGAGATTATGTTTTGGGCCAAGGAAGGAGGAGTTGTAATGAGAGTAAAGAGTATATTTGAGAATAACATGAGTGGTGTTAATACAGATAAAGGGTGGACAAAGTGGTTCCAAATAAAAAATGTAGTGAAGCAGGGAGTACTCCCTCTCATCACTACTATTTGTAATGGCAATGGAAATGGCCATGAAAAAAGTGGCAGGAAAACTCTGAGAGGAAAGAATGAAAGCCATGATGTTTGCTGATGATTTCATGGCATGGGGAGAGGAGAAAGAAGAAAGAGAAAGTACAGGAACATCTAATAGGAATCAAATGAGGAGTCGAAAGAGTGTGGAATTAAATTTAGTATGACAAAGTGTGAAGTGTTGGTAATGACCAGGAAGAGGATAGGTCCTAGTAAAGTTATTAAGCTGGATGGAGTAGAGCTGATAAAGGTACAGCATGTAAAATATCTTGGAAGGATGCTTGAGGAGAAGAGTAAAAGTAGAGAGAATCTAGTAAGAAGAGGACAGAAGGGAGAGTTGTTCTATAGGTGTGTAAAAAGCCTGCTATGGAAAAGAGGAGTGCCCTTGAAGTGTAGGTAATTGTTGTTTAGGGTGTACTTTGTACCTATCATCCCACATTCAGCAGAAATATTGACATTGAATGTAAGAGAGACTAGGAAAGGGAAGGTCATAGGAATTAAGTTTTTGAGGAGCATGTTAGTTCTTACGAGGAGAAACAGGATTAGTAATTAAGCTACCTGGGAAAAAATGGGGATTCAAGGAGTATATTAGATAGAGGAAGCAAGGCTGAGATGGTATGGTCATGTAATGAGGATAGAAAAGAAGATAATACCAATGTGAATGATGGAGATGAAATATATTGGGAAACACTGTAAGGGAGACCAATGAAGATGAGAGGAGCAGATAACAGCAAGTGTGCAAGTGAGAAGAGAAGAATAATGGAGGCATTTTAATAAACTGATATGGCCACAGGCTGGAAACAATTATAGATCATGATGTTTGTTCAAAATGTTTTTCTTCTTCTTTCATTATTTTGGTTTAGTAAAAGCATTAATTACATAATATAAAAACTGTTTGTATTTCAATTTGTTTGTGACTATAAACGAAAAGAAGATATTACCTTCATGAATTTGATTCTACCCACATATTCTCTTCTTTGTCTTGGTGGGATGTCTTCAGTCAATCTATTTTCCCTTATTTTTATCAAATTACATTTATTATAAAATAATTCAGACATTGAACCTCCTAATTGTACACATATTATAAAAAGGTGTATAGATTGGTAGAATCAACTTTTTTAATATTAATATTTTTAGCTATAAATAATGTTTTTTTAAATTTAATCATTATTTTGTTTACATTAACTCTTTAGTAGGCATAGGAAAAATAAATCATAGCATAATGATAACATATTTTTGTACATTCAGTCGAATATTTCTTAGATTTTTGATTATGTTGTGCTAAGCCATAGGTAACATAATAATAGTTTTGTTAACAAAGTCAGTAAAGTTTTTTTTATTTTAAATCTTATATTTGGAACTTATTTAGATTCTAAAATTTTTAATTTCCTTAAGAGTTCAATAGGCTAGTAAGACCCATCCCTCTCTTGTGATCTTTGGCATAAATACCTTTTTTGGGAATAAAGGTTTTATATTATTTATTATTATTTATTACTATCCGTTCGGGTTATACGCTTTAAGTACTAATTAAGCTAATGGATTGGGAATGGGTGAGGTTGAATTAGAGGAAGTGAACCCGCATTTGCGTGGAGGGAGAGTGAAAAACCATTTAGGGAAAACCACCCCTAGTTCACCCGACCGAGATTCGAACCTCGATCTCCCCGTCATCGGCGGTCGAGCTCAACACGACTAGCGCCTTAGCCAACTACGCCACAGAGGCAGGTTAAAGGTTTTATAAATTAAGAGTTGAAGAATACCTCAAATTAGTAATATTTTATCAATATAGAGGGATTTAGTTCATTGTATTACTTAAGTAGATCCAGTTAAAGATTGAAATATATATGTTTTTAAAAACTTGGTGCATTTTTTTACAGCTGCGAGAACAATTGACCAGCCTAAAAAGACGCAGAGATCACTTCCGAGATGAATCCCAGCGTTTGCGTCGTGAAGCAGGGTTGTTAACCGAGACAAGACTTTTGGAAGATTTTGAGGAGAGCATTGAGGAGGCTACTCGCTTATCAGCTCAACTTCAAAACCTCAAGAATTCATACTCCGACCAACAACAAAAGCTAGAAAACATCCGTAAAACTATTGAAGTAATCAAAGCTAAACAAAGATTACCTGCCGTACCACCAGTCACTTCTGGGTTTCCCATCAAGACATCTAAAAAGATATCCACATCATTACCTAAAATTCCACAACAACAAAAATCAATTTTGCCAGAGTCAAATAGAAAGACATCATTTATTTATAAGTCAGCATCTAATTCTAGGGAATATTTAGAATTCTATCTTCCAGAGACTGTCGGTCGATTACCACCTGAATCTAGTGTGAAACCAGTTATTTGGTAAAACAGTTGAAATCATGTTATTCATAAATCTGGTGTGAAATCAATTATTTGGTAAAACAGTTGAAAGCATATTATTCATAAATCTGGTGTGAAATAATTTATTTGGTAAAACAGTTGAAAGCATACTATTCATAAATTGTTTATTATTTTATTTTGTGAGTATCAGTGTTTTATTTAATAAACCAGTTTTATTTTAAAATGTGACTACATATCTCCTTAAACAGAGATAATAAGTAATATCAGCAATTTTTATTCATCTGATTTTCTTGTTTCTCAATGATGTCATAATACAAAAATATATGCATAAAAACCTATAAATATTATTTTTATTAGTATTTTGATATTACCTTACATTATTAATTATCATAAAACTTAATTCATGACTTTTTATGACTTCCATTAGCTATGGACAGTATCTGCTTTTTATTATATCACTTATTTATATATGTAAAAAGGTTCAGAATTTCTATATAAGCTATATACAAAACTCAAAAGTAATGTTGGCAAGCATTTTAAAATATTTACACTTTATATGTACGGTACAGAGATGATTAAAAATTTATACAAACATTTAATGTGTATTTACAAAATTATTTGTTGGGTAATTGAGACAATGTTTTTGGTTATTCTTTTCAAGTGTTGCTGGCACATTTTACAATTATTATAGATATTATAGTGTAAATTTTATTATTAATTAGTATCAATTGATTACATATTTTTCAATTTTACAAAACAATGACCGAAACTTACTTGCCCAATGGGCTTTTCTTGAAGCTTCATTTTATTAAACTGTGAGAAAATTAGAAATTTAATTGATTTTATTTTCATATATTAAATAATAGTTGATCTCGACTAAAGTTTCCTATGTGCTTTCTTTAGACTTTTCTTGTTTAAGATAGATTTAAAAACCAACATAACATATCCACATAATTACAATACATCTTGAAAATTATTTAATATGATATATTGCTTTATTTCGAAGAAGGCACAAGAAAGATGGATAGAAGCATATAAAGGGGAACAAACACATTATTGTTTGTGCAATGAAAGGAAGAACACAGTTTACCAGTGGTGGTTGGTGGACTCTGGAGCTGGGCAAGCAGCCTTAAATTATTTTTTTGCATTACAGTCTTGGGAGTATATTTTATAATAAAGGAGTACAGTCAACTCTCGATTCTACGACCCCGGGAATAGCGTCCCTCTCGAAGTAACGACCTTTTTTTGGGGAACCGTGAAACATGTGGGGAAAAAGGTTGAAAAGTTTAAGGAAATCGGCTGTAAAATGTGTTTGTTGCATTTATTTAGGTCGCTGCGTTGCAATTATCTTTGTGAGCGCTGTATTACTAGTAACTGGGGTGGGTCAGGTATAAAAAAAAAGACACCACATCATCAATGCCAACCAATATCACTTGACTCTGTCCACCCCCTACCACAAGCAAGACAATGTTTCCGACTGCCGCTACATCACGCGCCAGGCTTGCTTTTGCCATTGTTATTTCGATTCTCGATTTGGTTACTATTTTGGTATGATTTTGTGAACAATTTTTCACGACTCATGCTATTGTTTAACATTGTTATTTTGATTTGGTTACATTTTTGGTTGGATTTTGTGAACGATTTTTGATGACCCACGCTATTTTTTTAAAATTTGATACGAACTTATAATTTTGACAAAATGAGTGAAAGGAGTACCTTCTTCAAGAAATAGGTAGGTTTTATTTTATTTACTTTTTCACGTATTGTCTAAAAAATGCAATTTTTTCGTATGAAGGTCAGGGGTGGAACAAAATCTGTTAAAATTCCAATAACGACCCTTTTCCAGGGAACCGTGAAAGGTTGTAGAATCGAGAGTTGACTGTATATATAATTTAGAAAAAAAACACATAAATCATTAACTAATTTTAAAATTACCATTTTGGGAGTAGAGCAAAAAAATAATTATTTCATAAAAATAAATTAACTTAAATCTATGGATTAAGACTTATGTAAAATGACTGAAAGTAAGTTTCGGAAGATCGGGTGTTGGTCTACCAGTTAAACAGTCTCACTTTTAAAAGGTAAGTCTTAAAAACTTGAAAAAATTTTCACTAATAATTTACTAACTACACATTCCTCACTACCCACACTCATATTGAAAATATAAATTTATATTAAATTAAAATGAATAATATGATATATCAATTAAAATATAAAAACTAACACTTTAATAAAACAAATTAGGACCTGTACGAGACCTGCCAGTAAACACAACTAAAGTACAATTCGCACTGCGCATGCTCCAACATGACAATGAGCACTAGATGAATATTTACAGTTATTATTTCATTCCACGATAGCAAGAGGCAGTTTAAACTTTGCTTTCATTCTTCCTCTACTGATCGTTTAGGGAACTTATAAGACGTGTATGCGCCTTAGCCTCTTTCACTCATTTGAAGGCCATTAAGTCTTGGTTGAGATTGCTTTTAGTAAGCTTACAAGCCATTGTGGGCTTCGTGTAAAAGACTCCCCTGGCCCTCCCCCCAAACACAAACATTTGGAAAATAAAAAAGTTAATTAAAGATGCTGCAAAAATATATTATGTTTCGGATTTTAAAAATATTTAAGTTTTTTTAATTTATTTAATAGAATAAGAATTATTTCACTGAAAGTAGACAAACAGTGCTTTCAATGCTTACATGGACCGACCACCACTGAGTTTACAATTTACATTTATGTAATGGTTGCCTCTTGAAGACAATCATTTGTTACCGCACAACCCCCCGGCCTATCGGAACTCATCAGAAGGTAGTGTGAAACATGTAACATGACTTCCTAAAATAGAAAACCAATAAAGATATATTTTCTTCAAGAGGCAGCCACTACCCCTTTGTCCAAAGGCAGAAGTGTAAAGTGTGAACTTTTCTTCTTTTCATGGTAAAAGCCGTATTGTGTTTGTTCCCTTTTTAATGTTTCTATCATTCGACACCTTAGCTCACTCGGTAATGTAGTCGTCCTACTGAACTAAGAGTCCCGGATTCGACTCCTGGCATAACTGAAAATTTATCATTGATGAAAATATGAGTTTACCCTTTCACAATGATAAATTAACGTCCAGGAACTGGATGTTTTGCCTGTCCTAGTCTTAAGTTAGATTATAAGGCATATGAGGCTCTGACAGGACTAGCAAGCCGGTAGTGGGAAATATATAGCCACAGGCTGGAAACAGTAATGGTTGTAATGTTAACCATAGTCTCAATGCACCTTTATAAGTAAAGTAAGCAAAGTAGGTTGGGGGAAAAACTTTGGACAGCAGGGAATTTTGCATGTCAAGAAAATCTCATGTGACACAGCTCTGTCCTAGCTATATAAATTAAATTACAAAACAAAAATCCTTTCTTACCATTAGCGTTAACTTGTATGCACATCAACTAAATAGTTAATACACCTAGGCCTATATCAATAATATTGATCTGTGGTTTCAACATTTCTCTTGCAAATATTCAGCAAAATAAAGTAATCTAAGATATCAAAAACAATACCATTGAAAAAAGGAACAGGAACAAATATAAAATGGCTTTTACAATGAAAGGAGGAACAAAGTTCACACTTTACATTGCTACCACTGTACATAGAGGTAATAATGGTTACCCTTCTATACCTCAAACTAGGTTTTATTCTATCAGAAATCTTCAGGATTGATTGTGAAACTTGCATCAAAACTTTCTAAAAGCTTATTTTATTTGTTTCTCTTAAAAAATTTTTTTGTTTGTTTACTCTTTTGGTGAGTTTTGCACGTTTCACACACTCTCTTGAAGAGTTTCGATAGAATGAAACCTAGGGCAAAGGATTTAGCAACAACAAACATTTTCTTACAGAGTTTAGCATTTTTGTTTTTTTATACATTGGTAGTATTGTAAAGTGTGAACCGAGTTCCTATTTTCACTATAAAAACCATATTGTGCGTGTTCCTTTTATTTGGTCCTACCTTCTTCCCTGCAACATCTTCCATACATAACATTATGTAGGCCTCAAAAAGTGAAAAGATGTTTTCTTTAAAGAGCAGTGTGAAAGAAATGTTTACACATCAATTATTTGGATTATCTTCGATGAATTTTTTTATGTATTTTTATTGAGAATTAATTTACAATATTGTTAAAAAATAATTTATTGCGTTAGCTTATAATTATATAAATCTAATAATACGGCATAATCAAATATTTATAAAATCAACTGTCAACTGACTAAACCACATTGTTTAACACAGATAAGACTATATACAGTAATCATATAATTTATTTGTAACTATTAATACTGTAAAAAAAAAGCTACTTCAATGTGCTGGTATTGTCCCTGACTGGGACTGGCACAAAGTAGCAAACAACAACAAAATAAAATATAATTGTGATAATCATCAAATATGCATTAAACATAAGACACTTTAACTTGCAGAAACTGACTAAATTGTCAAATTTATTCAGAACATTTTGAAGATAAACATATAAAAAGGGGGGATCAAGAAAATTTATATCCATATAACTTTTATTTAAGTTTAGATTTTTCAAGAAATGTCATTATGATTAAGTCATTACTCATAGCTTACTTGCCAATTATGAACGATTGATTAGATAACAGGTAGAAGATAATGTGTTTCAAGTCCTTATTAGACTACATAATTTAACACTTTTTTTTTAATTATAAAATACAGAGCTTCCCAATTCTCAGTTTACTGATTCATTTGAAAGGGGTGTTTACATGAAAAGTAAAGACAAAGAAAGATTTGAAAAAGACATGACATTTTTTCAAAAGTAAAGTTGAGAATTAGTTTAACATTAACACTCTTTAACAAAAAATGCAGCAAATTTTTGTAAATCATGTTGAATTTAAAACTAATTATGTAGATACATGTCCTAATACAACACTTGGCTGATATTTTGTATTCTGCCTTTATAAATTATCAAATAGAAAACTACATTTTTGACACAATCAGACAAATTTGGTTTTAGAAATGTTATACAAAAAATTCAAACATTAGTTTTATTAATAAAATTAAGAGTTTGTCTGTCATGAGCATTGCGCGATATCTACCTCATGCAGAGGTCTGAAATTTTAAAATGAGTAGCCTTTGTGCACAAACATATGCACCTCAAAGCTGGAATTTTAAATTTTCTATTAGATTTTTCTAGATTAATTAAAAATTGGGTTAGAAGAAATAAAATGAAGAGTTTTTTTCTGTCTGTTTGAAGAAAAAAAAGTGTTGCCCGGGGTAACCATGCAATGCATTGCGCAGCTACCTCGGGCAAAGCTGGATACTTCTGCTAGTGTATACTATTTAAAATTATTGTGTATTGGCAGAAGTACCCGGCTTTGACCGAGGTAACTGTGCAATGCCTTGCTTGGCTACCCTGGGCAACACTTTTTGTTTTGCTTCAAACCGACAAAAAATATATCTTCATTTTATTTCTTATAGCCTAGTTTTATATAATTAAAAAAAATCAAATCCAAATTTTTAAGTTCTGGCTTTGAGGTGCACATGTTTGTGCTAAAGGACTACTATAATTTCTTAAATTTCAGACCTCTTTGTATGATATATATTGTGCAACGCTCATGATATACCAGGGGTTCTCAATGGGGGGAGCTGANTATTGTTTAAAAATATTTTTTCTTCAAACTACAATATTTCAGACTTTGCATAAACAATTTAGTTTGACGCACTGGACTTGCTGAACGGTAATTTTAATCCAATTGCAAAGCTCCACAGTAAACATAATCTCAAAGTAATATGTGTTTACGTATTAATAAAGAAAAATAAGTGTTTTCAATTTTATAAGAATATTATTCAGAATGCAACTTTTGAGTTAGGCAATGTTGTAAAGGGGGGGGGATTGACATTCTGACAGACATATGCTGAAAAGGGTGGGTGCCACTAAAATGTTGAGAACCACTGTGATAGACAGATACATAAACCCTTGATTTTATTAACATAGTAGAATATTTGGTTTTTGCTGTTTTGAATTTTTTTGATTTTTTTTTTTAGGCTGTCTTAAGTTGTTGAAGTTGGTGTTAAACTTGTGACTTTAGCTTTAACTTTTTATGTTTAGCACAACCCTATTAAAAAACACAATTATATTTACATTAAATGAAAAATGAAGGAATAAGATCCCAGCAAATCTTTGTGGAAGTTAAGTGGGCTTAAAAACCTATTATAAAACACAATATATAACTAAACACACATAATATCATTTAACTTTCAGACACTAACATCTTCAGGTAGAGAGTAAGCTAAGAATTAACTATCTTTTATTTTTGCCTCACTGTTACCGGTTGGACCACATTTTGACTGTCCTATTTTTTAGTTGTTTCACTTTTGAACTTTAACTAAAGGAGGGAACCCACTAGAAATGGCCAGCATGGCACGGGCCAGTTTGGTGCGACTCAGCTCGTAGTTAACCTATTTGTAACACATGGCACCATACAGGCCAGTGTTTGTAGAAACTCCTTGCAAGTCCCATTTGCAATGGAGAGTTCATCCAAAGAGGAGTTAGTGACTGCAGTTTGTGCGAAGGAGGAAGAGAATGAAAAAAGGGCTATAAACAAAGGTTGTGGGTGCATTAATATTTAACAAATGTCAAAGCATCAACATTTTCTGATACTTGTTGCTATGTGTTGTCCTTACTGTTGTCGTGGATACTTATATCAGATACATCATAGAGGCATGGGTACTCTTTCACAGCTTCTATAAGAAGTTCATCTTTACTCATCACTTACAAACACAAACTTGTTTTAAGGCACAAGGAAAAGCAACTTCACTTCTCCGTGGTTACAGACATACTGGCTGCTTGAGGTAAATGGATTTAACTATTGGGGCAGCATTCAGGCTGTTACCTTTGTGCGCCAGGTGTTCCAAGTGGGTTGCATTCCATTGAATTCTATGTAAAGTAATAAGGCCCGTGCCGTGGTGGCCGTTCATAATGGGTTCCCTCCTTAAGAGTTATATAGAAAGACTGGGCAGGAAAGGGCTTGTATAGATTTAGTGGTGTGTTGATGAAAGAGTTCTTAAACTCTAAGTTATGAAGGATTGCAAGATTCTTTCTTGACACATTTAAGCACTTTGATGGTGTAGCACATAATAAAGGTTCAAGCTTTAAGCATGTGAGGTGACTGGAATTTATTTGGTCTCATAGTGATGGA
Source organism: Timema douglasi (assembly GCA_901482245.1). Lineage (NCBI taxonomy): Eukaryota > Metazoa > Arthropoda > Insecta > Phasmatodea > Timematidae > Timema > Timema douglasi. The sequence continues at coordinate 28,063 of CABEEJ010002779.1, forward strand.
TCATTCTTTTCCTTAATGCTTATGTGGGTATTTCAACATATTGATCCTGGTATTGGGTACTTTTTGACTGGTAGATCAGATTTTCAAAGCTACAGATGTGATGGCCTTTAATAGGATAGGTGGTTTTTCATGGGGAACACTCCGGGAAAACCGGGAATTATGCTTGAATTTTGAGCATCAGGGAAAAAACCCAGGAAAAGTGTTTGAATTTTGTCCTTTGTCAGGAAATTTAAATAAAAAATTTAAAAGCCTTTATTAAAAATGTGACCAAAATAAGCTATATGGTTTTCCTTAAACTTACCTTTAAACTAAATTTCAATAAAAATCACACTAGTTGACATTTTTAGCACTAACACAGCTGCCAACATGTCCTTTTTAGGAAATCAAAAGTCACCCGATTTTCAAAAAATTCCAGTGAATGATTTTTTCTAATAGTTTTTAGATACATTTGATATTCCAAAAATGTTTAGGTGGAGATCACTCTAAATAGCTTCTAAGGGTATCCATATTTCAAAAAATATTTGAGGAGGATCACTCCAAACATTTTGTGGAGGAGTCTAATTTACACTCCCACACCCCATGTTTGACTGAGGGAAGGAGCTTTTTAAAAATAACGTTTTTTGATAACGCCCCTCTCCCCCGATTTACAAATAAGGTTCTGTTGCCATTTGTTGTAGCACATTTGTATAAATACTACTCTTTATTTGAATTACTCTATACTTGTGGCTGAGCACAAATCAAAAGTAAAATAATAACTTTCTAATATAGACCTTAAAAAAAGTGTGATAAAAACAAAGTAATTTAATGGATGTACCAATGGTTTTAGGATAGATAGAGGGGTTCTTCCTGTAGTGGCTTGTGGCAAAGTCTACCAACAGGAGACTAAGGATTTTTTTTTTAAACAAATACCCATCTTGAAATGAAGTAAAGTGATTTAAAACATAATGTGATGAATTTGGTAAGACTCCAATAATGTGTTAGGTTAGGCATTGGGTAGAAATACTTATTATTAATACTTGCTCAAGTACTAACATTTGGTGGCATGCACAGCACTTCTTACCAAACATTTTCATTCAAAACCATTATTCAAAGTCTCACAGCCGGAGGAACATCCTTTTAAAAATCGAGACAAGTATTTTATTTTGCCAGGAAAATAGGAAACTACGCCAAAGTTTTATTCTAGAGTTTGAGTGGACACCCTGTGTTTGTTATGTTGCTGGAGAAAACATTGACCGTTTTATGGATGGTATGGTGATCCCCATGCAATCACAACATCTACCAAACTTACACTATCCCCAAGATAGTTAACACCTTAAGCAATTTATCTCCCCCCTAACCCCCTTATGACTTTTTTTTATCTCTTTTAGGAATATGTGTTGCATGTTTCACATTTCATCCTGAAGAGTTCTGATAGAACGAAATCTAGGCTGGGGGACTGAATTCCTTCAAGTGGTAGCAATGTAGGCCTAAAGTATAAATTCATTAAATTGTACTCTTTTTTTTAATCCATCTTGTGTGCACATCTGTTAATAATTCATATACCTATTTTTGTGTTAGCTAAGTTCTATAAAAGGCCATCAATCTTGGAAGCTGTGGAAATGTGATATACCTGTTGGACTAGGAAAAATTAAAATATAACTATTGGAGATTTTCTTCAAAATAATAAATTATGTTAGATTCCTTGGGAGTACAACATTGTTTATGAGTCCTTAAATTCTATTTTTTATCAAAACTATTTCAATAAAACAATCAATAATCACACTCTTAAAAAAAGTTGGTTCTTATTTGCTTTGGTACTTACTCTGATTTGTTCAGACAACAACTTTTACAGATCAAAATTCCACTTTGCTGTTTTTAAGATTAACTTATCATGGAGATGATAAAAAAATAGTTTATATTCACAGTAAAGGTTCTTATTTTTTAGTCGGACATTCTAAGCTAGTTTATGGTGTTTTTTTAAGAACTCCTATGCATTACCCAATATTTGTTTGCAAATGAAATAGTGACAGCATGAATCCTGTGATAATTTAAGATTAAACATATTTAATATGTACATAGTTGTCTTTTTTTTTAATAGGGAAGACTATTCAAACAAGATTGGCCCTTCACTTCCAAAGTATAATATCACTAAATATTTCTTCAAATACATTATATTATTAAAGCTGTCCAACTTAACTGAATCCTTAAGTGTTTTTAGAGTGGCATTGCTACTACTCGGTAGCAGGGAGGAGCTAATCTTCATCATCCTCTTCACTTAATTTATTATTGAGTGATCCTATTGGGTAGACTCCCTTAAAATTAAACTAGTCTGTGAGAACAACCCACTTCCTCAATTTGTGCTTTGTGATTATTTACTCCATATTTCTTCGTGCGATACATCTTGAGATCAAAAATCACAACTTTGTGTTCTCTTTTACACTATTTGTTTCAAGAGGTGGAACATGTGAAACTGGAAAAAAAAAAAGTGTCAAAAAATATAAATGTTTACTTAATGTTCTTTGAAACTGATTAAATAATGTAATTGATGTTTTCCTATAATTTTCTAATTTATTTCAATTAATATAAGGTTCTTTGGCAGTCAATGAAACAATATTTTCGGGGTATCTTGGGGAAATAACTTAAAAACCAGCTTTTTTAATAGTTATTGTAGTTTGTCACTAAGCTCTTGGTATGTTCCATGTATTCTTAAGTGACAACATTGTTTCAAGGATCGTTTAAAATATTTCAGTGCTTAATTAAATCAACATTATTACATGCCACCAGTTTGTGGGCTACTTTTTTTTAAAGGTGGATTGTGTACACTATTTTACAAATATGAATATTTGGTCTGAATCTTGATTTTACCCACAAATCCTGAATCTCAAAACCAAATTTGAATCTTAAAAAATATTGTTAACATTAGAGGTATATTTACTTTACTACATTAAATCTTAAGTTGTCATAGAAAATATAAATAATTACTAAATATTGGCCTTTTAGATATACTGCATTAATAATGATTACATTTATTCTTTTAAGTGGTAAATTAATGGCCTGGCGTAACAAGTTACACCATTAATTATGTTAATTTAAACCACCAATAAGCATAAGTATAAGTAAGAGCTGTTAACAAAATCTATTTGAAATGTTAAATAACCAAACAAAAAAAATATTAAAAAAATGTTAATCTGATATTTTCTCGAATCCTTGAATCTTGAATATCCTTAAAGACTTGAAGGTTACACTTTTTTACATTTATTTTACCCACCCCAATGGTGTAGTTAGCTAAGACACTAGTTTTGTGTTGAGCTAGGCTGCCAAGGACAGGGAGATCGAAGTTAAAATCTCACTCGGGTGAATTGGGGGTGGATTTCCCTAAACGGTTTTACATTCTCCCTCTAAGCAAATGCGGGTTCACTTCCTCTATATTCAACTTTCCCAATTCCTAACTCCTTAACATAATTAGTACTTAGGCGTATAACCCGAATGGGTAATAAGACGCGATGATAAATAAAAAAACGAATAATACTTTTTTTTCATTCTTACCGTTTTTGGACTCTGTCGTCGTATTAGCGTTCTCCTCTTTGCCTTGTTTGGACGATGGCGAGTTCCATGGTTGAACCTCCCCCGACGCCGTCAACACGAAGACGAAGTTAGTGAGAAGGAACACTCCCACAGAGATCCAGAACACTAGCCTCCACTGGACCAGAGTGCTCTGACAAGGCAAATATTAGATGTCATGGTTTTACACAGAACTCCCTCATAAGTAAGTTTTATAGCAAACAGATTTATATTTTAGATTAAAAAATATATTATTATATTCTTTTATTTGCTCCTATCTCTCTCTTCTCTATTTTCTCCAATGCATGATATAATACCAGGCCTGGATTAACCACCAAGCAATATAAGCACATGCTAAGGGCACCACAGAATACCAATACCATATAATTTTAAGTACAGATGGGATGCTCGAATATTCAACTCTTCAATTCCCTCAAATTATATAGTACTCAAGATATTTGAAATTTGTAAAAAACTCAAAAATATATCTTGAATATAATTATGAAAAACTTTACTTCAAATAACAAGTTTAATCAATTAGTGGTAAAGGGAATTACATAGACTTGTATATTTTGAAAAGCAATAAAATCACAAAAAAGAGAAAAATAAAATTGTATCAATATAATTAATTTATTAACGAATAAAAAAGGTTATTTTTGGTTTTCCGCCAAGCTTTAAACGTTTTTAAAATTAAATTTGAAGTATTTTCACTTTAACTTAAATTGTACATTTTTAAAAATTCGAGGATTTGAATAAGGCTTTCAGATTCGAAAGAACATTTAAGATTTAGATTTGAGAAATAAGGTGAATTAACCCATCTCTAAATTTAAGGGTTTTCAAATTCGTAGAAAGGGTTGTGTTTTCTGTCTTGGGAGGATGGCATTAAAGAAAACTTTAGTTTTTATTGTATTATTTCACCTTAGCACAACATCATCATAATCATTATCAACAACAACTGTTTCCAGCCTGTGGCCAGATAAATTTATTTAAATGCCTCCATCTTTCTATGCCCTTCCACTATTCCCACACATTTTTTTATTTTTATTCTGTCCCTCTCATTTCTTTCTTGGCCTCTTTTGCGGTGTTTTTCCTAGCTACATCTCCATCATACTCTTTGGTAAACTCATGTTTTCCATCCTCATTACATGACCAGCCTTCATCCCTTAATGAATTAGGATGTCGAACTGAAATATTTATCAATTCATGTTCTTCCAATAAACATTTTAAGGTTCTGGTTCTGGTTAGAGAAAAATAAAAGTTCTAGTTATTTTTGGTTCTTAGTTAAGTTCTGGTTCTTTTAACTTTATATTTAATAACCATACTACCATTATAAAATTCCAAAATATAAAAATGTATTAATAACTGTACAACTTATTTATTATTTAGAAAGGATAAGATTTTATATATTTTTATCTGCCACATCTCAAAAGAATAATAAAAATAAATTAAATAAGTATGATCTTTCAAAATAATTTCATCTCATTTTCAAATTAATAATTCAAGACACTTTTTTCTATTTGTATTTTCAAATGAAAAAAAAACCCGCACAAATATAATACAGAACTATTTAAGGCCAAACTTAGCTAATTACCATCTTGTAAAGATTAGGAAATTGAATACGATTTTAGTTGATTTGTTAAAAAAAAATCATAAAATTGGTCTCTCAGTAATGTTTATGTAAAAATAATAATAATTTAGGCTTGAACAATATAGTATTAAAATAATTTTATGGTGATATTCTCAGTTTCAGTTTGAACATCTAATGTGATCATTGATATAAAAGTGTCTGTCATATTAAAAAAAAACTCCACCCTAGATAATATTAGTTTCACCCCATCTATCAAATTATTTAAACAATTAGCTATTTAAACCCAAATCACTTCCCCTACTACACACAATGAACGCATTCTTTGGACTACTTCTAACTTAATATTGGAAGGCAGAGGCTGAAAAGGTTTACAATTCACGAACCATCACCCTCCATGTAATTCTTGTCTTACTACTTGTTCAGATTTTAAGGATATGTGATAATTACTCTAATGGGGTAAGGATGAGGAGGAAAGCACATTATTAGAGGTAATCTTCCTGCATTTTCGTGGAAGGAGGGTGGGAAACCATTGAGGAAAAACAACCCTCAGTAGATCCGATTGGGATTCAAGCCCCGACTTACTCCGCTATCAGCAGGCCAGTCTAACTTGACTAGAGTGAGGCCATAGACCATGGGGCCAATGAAGCGAGTAACCTCATGTAAACTGGTCAGCCAACCACAACATAAATGGCGGAAATACTTTTATGTTATTTCTAATTATCTAACTAAACGGGTTTCACAAGTGGTGACATTCTCATTCCTCACTACTCCCCTCTTAAACATTTTGGTTGTCACTCATAGCTAAATACATCTTCATTTGCTTTATAGAGTGAAATTATAATAAAACCCTGTACCTTGTGACAATAATCTTTCCTCGTTAGCTAAGAGCTAATTGACACTTTTATAATCTTCTGAGAACAGGAAAAATAAAGTAGGAAAAGTAAAATTAAGTAAAGGTAAAAAGGGTATGAAGTGCAATTTAAAGAAAGAATTAAAGTGTTGAACCTTTAAGAACTGATAAGAACATTTATGAACCTAAATATATATTGATTCCAAATCCAGTTCTTAAACAAATTATTTTTAGAGTTCCAAATCTGATTCTTAAACAAATTATTTTAGGGTTTCGGTTCTGGTTCCTTAAAAATAACTTAATTTTGGCTATCAGTTCTGGTTCAACTCCCTGGTCTTAAGATGGGGATGTAGGGGATGCGAGAAAATTTCATTGTTTTTACAGATTTTACATAAAAACACGTTTTTAGTCAAAATAAATCAAATATTGCTTCTGTACAAACATATAGTTTAATTTTCTTCACCTGGTGATATCAACAGTTCTTGAATATCTGTCAAGGATGTCCTGGAATTTAATGACAACTTTTTATCTTAATTCAAAAAGTTTTTAATCTATTGCTGCTATGCTCATAGATATTAAACAACTGTTGATATCACCATGTGAAGAAAATTAAAAAATTGAAACAATATTTTTGTTATTTTTGTTAAAACAAGTTGCACAAACACTGGCCTTTTCTCACGTTTCCTGCATCCCCACCTTAATACCTCACCAGCTAAGCAATGGAAGGGCTAAGGAGGCCCCATTATTGGGCTGTGCATCAGCTGGCCTTAATCTACTCTTGTATAGTACATGTCATCATGAACTGTACATGTATGAAGTTAATAATTTTTGGTGAAACTATATGTCTTGTCAATTAACATTTATATCATAATACTTAACACATGTGTATTTTTTCAATTTTTCAAGTGAAATTTGTTTTGGAGTTCTAATACCACTTATTGGTGTCTCAGAACCAATTATAATAAATAGGATGAACTTAACATCCAGACCTCTGACCAATAATTTAACACCTAACTAAATGTATGAATGTTATAATGAATGGATTATAAGAAAGAATGCTAACACTTAGTTATTATTGGTATTTTCTTTTATATATAGGCCTATATTTCCTCCTATGTTCATAGATTTTTCCAGGATTCTGATTCAGATTCGAGGTTTGAGATTTGAATGTACATTGGAAATTCGAATATGTAAAATAGTGGATGTGATCCAACTCTAATTTATAATGAAACCTAACCAGCATATTAGTAACACTACCATGCTTAAACTAGAAATCCCAGCTTAGTTATTCATTTGACAACAATTATTTAATTAAGAACGAGGAGTGAGTTTTAACATTTTAGAATAGCTATCTTTTTATTTCTTAATATTGTAAAAAGGTTCCACTGGTATAAATGATACTGTTTTATAAAACAGAATGCACAAAAACCACACCCAGCTGTGACCAAATGGTTTGAGCTGTATTACCTACAAAAGCTATGTGTTGGGGGCAAACGGGTTCTTAAATAACCAACAGGAGTTAAAACACAAATCCTTTAGTGATAAAAATACCAAAATTAAAACTTATCACCTTAGGCTTTATTGTTACTGCGAGAATTAAATTAGGAGTTGCAAACTGGCGGCCTACAGACTATATTCGAACTACCCATGGATGTGATTTGGCCAACACAATGCTATTTTAAAAACAATTCTAATAGTTAGTAGCCAACGATTAAAAATCAAAGGATTTCAAATAAAATTCCATATTTCGAGCTTCTCTTCTTAAATTTGAAGATCTACCAACAAAGAAAAGGTGTCGGGAGTCCTATTACAAATCAAAGAACAAAAGAATAAAAAAATAATAATTGATATTTTCTATTTTAATTTTATAATTTATATTTTCTCGTTATTGAGTTTAAAATAGGTTATCCAATATTGCACATGTTTTTATCACATTTTGTGCTTACACTAGAAGGTTTGATTATATTTGTCAGTTAATTTTTCTTATTCCTGGCTTGCTTCACTCACTTAAACAACCTGCCTGGCACATGAAAGCATTTGAATTTGCGACCCCTGACCTAAAGTTATTCATAATTGTGTGTGTTATGTGAAGAAAACTAGTATACACCTTGGTTAATTTGTCTTGGACTTAATATTATTACATAAGCTTGAATTGATTGTTAAGCTTGTTTTAAAAAGATATCTATAAGATTTAAAACAAAATATACTCAAGTTGTAGCCACATTACAATAAAACCCTCATCTCTATTTTTTTTTTTAAATTAACACACTAATATCAATAATATTGGCACTTACATCTGGTGTGAGAACCCCTACAAGATACGGCGTGATAATACCGGACAAAGCGCCGATACCATTCACAATGGCCATGAGTGTCCCAGCATAATTGGGACTGAGATCCAGTGCATTCACCTTCATACCAGGGTAGAACGTGCCCATAAGCGCCATGCCTATAGTGAACAGCACAACGGCTGCTGTTCGGTCACATCCGGCATACGATGCCGCAATGATGCCAATAGATGGACCAATGGAGGCTGTTTACAACAGTGATTTGGACTTTTATTGGAAGGAAACAAATTTCAATGAGCATTATCATTTTGAGAGTAATGTATATCCACCACATTTATATAATATTTCAACTAAGCTAAATGGTGGAGTTATTTAAGAAAGTAGACAGGGAATAGATAGTGGCCTTGTCACACATACCTCCAAAATTGCGCCACTTTTAATCGTGTTTAGTCAGAGTATTATTTTTTTTTAAATACTAATAAACAATTGCCTTATCGTGCATCACATATCACTCATTACCTGTATGGGCACTAATGCAGAAAGAATGAGTAAGGAAGAATTTAGAGGAAATGTTTAATCAATTACACAGAAGAAGAGTATATTACCATTCAGGAATAATCACCCTCAATACATTTCATAGAGATTCAAATACCTACCGCCCTCTTACTGGAAAAACAGGTAAGATGATGTATACCCACTGATGTGGGCTACACTAATAAAACATCAGTTAAACTTTAAAAAATATGTTTATGACTTTAATTTGAGAAAACTGGTTTCTTAATGAATATTTGAAGGAACTGTTTCCAGATGATGATAATGATACAATACTCCAATATTCCATTTGACCACTCAAAATTCTAAAGGGCAAACAAAATAATGTCTCTGAAAATTATCGACATATTAGGTACAGTCCCAAAAAGGTTCACCATCCTTAACCTAGATGGTCACTATTATTATTTATCATCAATACAAATGATTATTGTTACCACATTGTCAAAAATATCAATGACAAAGGGAACACTATAGTAAACCAGGGAACATATTCAGGCTTTATTTATAATTTGTTATGAAAAATAGGGTTTTAGAAATTACATTTTATTTATTACAAGTACTTGATGAGAGACCTAATTAATAACTTTGTGACAATAAGAATAAGTTTGTAAGAAATTTGAAAAAAATATGTTTATTCTGTTTTTTTATTTTATAGTTTTATTGAGATCATAGTTTTTATTAATGCCTCTTGTTTAGGCTATTCATATAAAATATAATTACTCTAATGGGGTAGAGTTGAGGAAGGAAGTATTTTAGACGTAATCTACCAGCAATTGCATGGAAGGAGAGTGGAAACTCATTTAGGAAAAACCACCCTCATTAGTCCTGACCGGGATTCAAACTTTGATCTCACCATCTTCAGCAGGCCAGTCTAACACGAGAGGGTCACCTTAGACCATTCAGCCACTGAAGCAGGTGAAATAATAGTTGAATCAACTTATTTTGAACTGTTAAGTGGTAATAATGATTAGACCAATTTAATGTTATTTGCATAAAAATTAGCTAGCGTCAGTTTTGTAAAGATCTATGGTTACTGGTTGGGCCAAACTGCAGTGGGGAACTATATATAACATTTACTTCATGTTGGTTCTAATCATTGTTGTTATAATAAATTAATTCATGGGTAAACATTCTGATTGGCCTTAGAAATATGTTAAATAATATTTCTTAAAATAGTTCAATTAATAATAATGTAAATATTGGTCCGTGACTTTGAAATCTTCACTTCTGGGTTCTAGCACATGTTATTTTCTTCTATGTATCAGAATATTAATCAATATTCATTAAGAGCTGATAAAGTATAAGCAGAATATTCAAATGCTTCTCTTTCAGTTCTACAGTATCATTCATTGCATGTATACCAATTTTTAATTATTGGTACTGACAAGGGAGGTTGACTCTAGACAATGCTATTCTACTTGAACTCCTTGGACATTTGGGTCTGCATTTTATTGCAGGGATTATAAAACATTCAGCTTAGAGCCATATACATGTCCAGATGATAACTTAAAAAAAAAAACTTTCAATTCTTTATACCTCAAATGGTTTTTTTTAGAAAATATTCACTTTCAGCCTAATTTGGTAGTTATTAATTAGTTATAACTACGATTTAAGATAAACATGGCATACATTAAGAGGGATAGCCAGCACACCTACCTTAGTGATACTTGAGTAGAAATTGTTTAGATAAAATAGTTTTTCTATCTATCTATTTAATTCAAGTGATGGCATCTATAAAACAACGTACTTAATCCATCCTCACTAACTTTCTCCACACTTCCCTATCCTTGTATACTCCCTTCGCTTCAACAACAAATTAATACAGTTAACATATTTTTTATATACTGCCATCATTGCCTCTTTCGTTACTACTTCATTCTTTGCAATAGCCCACATATATCCAACTACTCTCTGAGATGCATTCTCCCGTTTCTCAATTTCACCATCTATCTTTACATTTTTACAAAACACTCTGCTCAGATACACATGCATATTTATTGAGTAAATGTGTTTTTACTTTTGAACCTACCCAATCCTGATAAGGGTAAGCAATGGAGGCGAATAATGATGTTCTTTTACTTCACCAAACTTATTTAAAAGCTTTTGTATGACATATATTTCAAAAGTGATCAATCACTCTCTACCATGGGTGTGGTAAGGTGAGGGTTGGTGATGAGAGTTTGAACCCGCCTTGGAATTGATGAACTCTTTAAAACAGTGGTTCCACTTTTTTACATCCATTTTTGTTTCCAGCCTATGGCCTGGGTCAGGTTTTTTTTATTCAAGCCATAAATTTACCACTACCTGTTCAGCAGACCTCTCATAGCTTCATATGCCCTATAAACTAACTTTAGACTAGGACACGCACAGCATCCAATCCCCGGCCGTTAATTCATCATTGTGTGAGGGTATACCCACAGTTCACTGTTGATAAATTTTTCGGCCATGCCGGAAATCGAACCTGATACCTTAAGCTCAGTAGACAAACACGCTACCGACTGAGCTAAGGTGTCCGATACTAGTTTCACATATATGAATGAAAAAATAAATACGATATTATTCTTAGTATCCTATCCAACAATCAAAACTACAAAACTTTGGTTGAAAATAATTTACACTAAGTTGTGTAACAGATCAAGAATGCCAAACTCTTACTACTCTTTCTGGTTATATGCAATGGTCACAATCAAGCTAGTAGATTTAACATATATTACGCATGCACACACACATAGTTAAAAAATTATATTGACATATTTCATTCACTTTTTAGGGAATAATTTCTAGAATAATTAACTTTCTATGCCTTTGCTTCTTACCTCTTATATTCTGAAAATTGAAAAATAACACCTCGATACAAGAATCGAACCCGGGACCTTTGGCTTAGTACGCCAATGCTCTAACCACTGAGCTATCCAGGAATTGTCCTGTGCCCAGGGTCATTCTTCACTCATATTTTAAGGCAGAATCTATGATGGACTTGCGGAAATCTTCGGCTACAAATCTTACCTATTGATGTGAAGATCTTGCGTGTGTTGGTGACGGAGAGTTTGTTGTGAGCTATCATCCAGTCAGCCAGGCAGCCAGATCCCAGCGAGACAAACCACATTATTAAATACGGGAGCGCTGAAAGATATCCGTTCTGCAAGAGGGACATTCATCACAACTCTAGTATTAACAAATATCTTACTGCTTTAATGATAAAGTAGTATTAGATTGTTTAATGCGAGTAAGTTTTTTTTTTTAGAAAAATGAAATAATTTGTGGCTGGATCTTCCCAAATATTATAAAATATTAGTATTTCAAAAAATAAATTTGACCAAAATAATGTATTGTGATTAGTAGAGACCGATAATTTTAGTTTTGAAACAATGTTCAAATAATTTATTACAAACACTATTTTTTTTTCTGAATAAAACTCCTATCTTTTGAATAGTTATAAATTTAAACCAAAAATATACATATATATACATGAAAATTATAAGATTTAAAAATTTTAAAACCTTAAAAAATTATTTGATAAGGTAGTATTAATTTTAACTAAGACCAGCCCATTAAAAATAGCTAATTCCATATTTAAGCATATAATCCCCCATCCCCTTTCTAATGATTCACTTCATCTTCATTTCTCACTATATGGTAGCTATATATAACTTTTGAATGTTATTAAAGAAGTAGGCATAGTTATCAGAAAACTTGTAATGGTGTTAATGATAATTATTAATCAAATAACTAACACCACATGCTACATACTTGTCCGATGTTGAATTTCATAACGTCCCTCATGTACTTGGGCAGATCTGTAACCATAGTGAAGAATCCCCAGTCGTGACCTATTTGGGCCACGATGAGCCCCCAAAGAGGCACAGAGGTGAGTATGGCTTTCCAAGGGACCGGAGTCATGTCCTGCCAATAACAGATGTATATAAGACAATTACGCTCTCTTATGTTTTTGTGCTTTGTATCTTATCAGCCATCTGTACTATCCACACATTCACATTAACGGAATAAGGGTGAAGAAGGTAGAATTTAGAGAAAAAATACCAATAGTTGGATGTCAGAAGAGGGGGAAACCATTAAATAAGGAGAAAAACACCTCAGTACACTAGGCCAAGATTCAAACCTCAATCCTGTCACATTAGACAAGACAAGACTGAAGCCTTTGTCTGTGTGCCCAACAGTATAAGTTAAATTATATTTTAAGGAGGTAAGTGTTATAAATACTAGCACCTCAGTGATTTATGATATAGTGTACTTTATTTCATCTATTGTTAATTAGCAACTCAAGAAACAGTCTAATCTTAATAAGTGTTGAGGAAATTTCATGTAAAAAATATTTCTAGAAGTGCGAGTGTGTGTGTGTTATTTATGTATTAAGATTAGACACAAGCATGTGGATGCAATACCTTTCCTCTGTCGGTTGACCCTAAAGTCTCATCCAGATACTTCTTCTCCTCATCACTGATGAAGGGATGAGAGCTGGGGTCATTGTAGCACAGCAAGACCCAGAGAATGAACCATAGGACGCCCATCAACCCGAACGTGTAGAAGACACTCGGCCAGCCCCACGACGTATAGTGCAGCAGGGCCCCGCTCAGAGCTGTACTCACCACTGTGCCGATCTGAGCACCTGCGTGAGACACTCAATGAGTTAACATGGACAGGTTACTTTTAATGATACATTAAATGCATGATTTGTTATTAAAAAAAAGTTTTTGAATGTTGTTAGCACATTGGTGGACTTATGAATGAGTCATTTCCGATTTCACACTATAAATCGACTATGTTTTGATTCCATTGAGAAATGAACTAAAGTCTTTAACAGAAGCCCGACGTAACAAATATTTTCAATTATGATCAAGGCCTGAGCATTATTAATAATCTACACCAGCATGTTCTTAAGAAACAATTAAAAACACTTCATGATAAATTAAACTTAAGACTTAGATAAAATACTCTTGAAAAAACTATAACAAAATATAGAAAAATTGTGATTTAATGAATTAGACAGTTTCAAGATTGGTAGATGTATTAAGTGACATTAAATTCAAGAAGATTGATTATAATTTGCTTATAATGAACAAAAAATTGTCAAATATGAAAATTTTAAATTAATATAGCATCAGCAACAAAACTAAAACATAATTTGGCGACAAATCTAAAATACAAGTATTACATGTTAAAAATGTGTTACAAAACAAGGATACCATAAAGTGAGTTAACATCTCGCAGTCATATCCACACCTAGTCTCTCTCACAACGACTTGTGTCCATGATTATGGTATCTTAAATACCGAAACTTGCCGGAAGAATATAATTCAGCATCTTTCGATTGCTGATATCACAAGGAGTAATGGGACTTGGAATAAACTAAGGCTTAGATTTTATACATCACTTTAAAATTTCATAATTTTTTAACCTAACATATTTGACTTAAAACCTTGTTTATGTTCCACTCTATATTATATTCATCAAATCTTTGTAACAAGAACACATAATCACTTTATTTAAATTTAAAATGGCAGATGTTAACCTACAAATTTTAATTTTATAAAATTTTAATTTACAACATAATTAACTTGAAACTTTGTTTTGTCCTTACTTTATGGTATCCTTGTTATGTAACACATTTTTAACATGTAATACTTGTATTTTAGATTTGTCGTCAACTTATGTTTTAGTTCTAATTATGATGATATATTAATTTAAAATTTTCATATTTGACAATTTGTTGTTTATTAGAAGCAAATTATAATCTATCTTTTTGAACTTTAATGTCAGGTAACACATCTACCAATCTTGAAACTGTCTAATTCATTAAATCATAATTTTTTTATAGTCTGTTATAGTTTTTTTCCAGAGCATTCTATCTAAGTCTTGACTTTAATTATTATTACTCTTTATTTTAAACTACTTTAGAATGTTTTCTAAAATGTTACCTCATGATAAAGACAAATCAGTGCCGATAGTCAAGACAAAACACAATCCTGGATCAGAGTCTGGGCATTTGGGCAAACCTTATCAAAATGACAATATTTTGAAAAGCATCCTCTCTTTTCGATATAACCCCTAAAATAAATAGTTGAGCTAACTTCAATAGCCACCACCATGATGGTAGCAAATAGATAAGTTTTGCTTAAAAAATAAGTTAATTATTGTTCAATATCTAATAGACACTGTTTTCCTAAATTTCACCAGGCATGTACCTCTTTTAGGATTATTGTATAGCCCGTGCAATCCGTCTAGCGCTTTATAAAAATAAAATATACAAATACCTGCTATCTTGTAGCTTATAAACAGCTGTTTCAAATGTTAATAAAGCCTTAGTGATAATCATGAGAAAACGATTACAGAGGAAAATAAAGGCTCATAAAAGCCCACGATATCACATAAAAATACAGATAATTTGTTTATCAGACTTACTTTGATCCAAAAATATTTAATGATTAATATATCTCAGTGGTAGGTATCGTACCCCCTGAATATCTTTGCTACCCCTTGAGTTATGTATGTGTAACACAGTGTGTTGCAATCCTTTTCAGGGAGGGAAACTTACCAGCAAACACCAAGGATCCTATTCGGCTTCTCTCTGAAGGAGGGGCCCACTGTGCAAGTAGTGCATTCATGGCTGGGAAAGTAGAACCCTGGGGAAAATAAATAAATAATTGTTCAGAGGATGATGCTATCTTGAATCTCTTTACTAGAGCAGATGTGATTCTGTGTGGGTTAAATGTAATGGAGTCATTTTTGTTACAAGTTTTATTAACAACAAAACTGCTAACTGCTAACAATTTGAATATAATGTCCTGCTTAGCAATATATTGCAGCAAAATATACCCACAAACTGATAAGGAATAGTTAAGAGAAAATGAGTAAGGGTGCAAGTAATAATAATTATTCAATATTATTTGATTGAAATATTTTCCCTGACCAAGTTCATTAAGGTTTTTAATGTTTATTTTTTTAATTTTCATCAATAGTATGCATTTTTTGAGCTTGTGAGTTTAATTGTTGTGTCTTAACAGCTAGTCACTTTTGTTTTGCTCCTTTTAATTATTCTAAATGCACAATTTAATTTTGATTGATTTTTATTTTGTAAAATGTAACCTTTGATTTATTAGGCCTGTTTTTTTTATTAATTTTTTTTGAACCTTTAATTCATCTTACCACCCGTTTAGGTTATATACATATAACTATTCTAATAGCTGGGGATAGGGGAGGTAGAATTAAGAAGAAAAGTACCTAAATATGCATAGAGATAAAGTAGGAAAAACTCTTAGTAAGAACAGCCTCAAAACATTTTGCCAGGATTCAAAACCTCCCCTCACTGGAAAACATGACTAAACAAGCTTGACAGTTTGACCGCATACCCACCAAAGCAGATTCTGATTATTTTAAATGTACAGCTTACTTTATTACTAGTTATCTATTTGTAATTTATGTTATCCTCACTCAGCACTAATAATGATGATAATAATATAAAAGTCTCACCTCCCCGAGTCCCTCAAGGATTCGTACGGCAATGAGCCAGTTGGCGCCCCCGTAGGTTGCCGCCAGTGGCGTGAGGAGGGTAAGTACTGCGGTGCTAAGAATTCCTAGACCCAGAGAGTACTTGCCTCCGAACCTCTCAGCCAACATCCCTCCTGGCAAGTGTGTCACCACGTATCCCCAGAAGAAGGAGCTGAGGATCAATCCTTGCGTTCTCTCATCCCAGTCAAATGTACCGGCCTGCAAAAGTGGGTAATTTTGTATTATTTTCACCGGTACTTATAAATACATTTAATATACCTATGTTTGTAGTTTGTTGAACCTCCACTATCATGTTTGTTTGCTAACTACGCTGATATATATTTACTTAAAGGTCAAACAAAAGTTAAAATATCACAATCTGGGTGAAATTTGAGATGTTAGAAAATAACACAATAATACTCTTGACCCTGGAAGAACCTGATATTTCAAGAACATATGCTTAAAGTCTTATTTTCATAGGAAACCCATTATTTAAAAACTGGAAAATCATGGTGCCACAATGACAGAAATAAAAATATTATTACAATTGTAGTTACAGTCTTAGTTCCTTTAGTTACTAATATAGAGATAAATATCTGGTAATCCATGAGGAAGTATCATTGGAAGCATTTGGTAACTTTTATATGCACTTATTAATTAATAAATCAAATAAGACATATTTCTAGAAAGCCAAATTTTAATTAACTTTCAATCAATGTTGGTTGGAAGTGGGCTACTTATAAAAATCAAACTTTAGTAACTATTTATATATGACCACACATGTAAATACCTATTACACATATGAAACTATCACTATATGTATATAAATGGAAGGATATACAAATACATAACAATTTCATTGTTGTAATCCAAGACAATGAATGTAAACATATAAACTAGAAATTATTAATGTCTTTAATTAGACAGAAAAGCTCTGTAAAATAGTAAAGGTATTCTCTTTGTAATATAATTATGTATTAAATATAATGGCAACATGATAAGATAAATATAAATATTTATTTTTGCATACACACACAGATTTTCACAAACATGTGTGTGTAGGCCCTATGTTATGGGGGAAAAAAATAGAGCTGACAGTTAAAGAAAATGTACCTACCTCCATTAAATTTACCAAAAAGTGCACAAGCATGTAAAGAGAATGTAAATATAAGTAAAAAATATATTATTTCCACTGAAAATACATATCCATGACCTTACTTTTCAAAATCACCATTAAAAATTTCTGGGTGTGCTGGTTGAGAAGTAACATAATAAAATCTATTTGCATGAAGAGTGATGTATGTGTTTTTTCATTTAAAAAAAATCAGAGTTCTCTATATTTAAATTATCTGAATAAATAACTATTAGTATGATTATGATTCTGACTGGCTGTCGAATTGGTAGAAAGGTGGAAAACCTAAGGATAGGAGGATAGCAACGCTGTTCTCTCTACTCTCCCTGGCTGCAAACTAGTATAGACTAGAACACTGCCTACCTAACCTAATGTAGACTAGAGCGCTAATCTCACAGGTTGTAACCTAGTGTAGACTAGAGCGATAATCTCACAGGTTGTAATCTACTGTTGAGTAGCGCAATACTCTCACAGGGTGTAGACTAGTGTAGAATAGAACGCTACTCTCAAAGATTGAAACCTAGTGCATTCTAGTGTCCTGACCATGCTTGGGGATTGGAAGTCCTCAGGATTGGACGGACAAGCGTCAGGATCCGGTTTCTTGGAGCTGTTGGATGGTGAGTGGTGGGTCACCATCTCGGTGATGGCCAAGGACAGGCAGATGCGCATCGTGTAAGCGTTTGCGATGGCAAAGAAACCCATCACCGCGAAGATGTAACGCTGCGGCGGACATACTGCAAACCACAAGACATTTGTTCATTTTTAGAAATTTTGTATTAGCTAATTAGTTAATATTTAGTTAATAATAGTAAAAAAATATGATATAGAGAAACCTCTAGAAATTGCAATAATATTGTTTTGGTGATTATTTCTTCCATATTTTTTATTATTACCAATACAGATATTTAAAATGCATTTTCTAAAGCAAACTTTCATGTCAGCGCCCGATTTATGAACTAACTTAAATCTAAATTTTTCCGATGATCATACAATCTAGAACAAACGGAACTTCCAGCCCTTTCAGATGCCAATTTATTATTTTGAAAGAGAAAACTTCAATTTAATTAAAGATAGATGTTCCTGCGATATCAGGAATCAACCTCGACTCTTGAGGAATACGCGATGAGCTAAAGGTACGATTCCCTCGGTGCGTCTCGCGTCTTCGACCAGCGACTGGACTGGTTTCCATAGCTTGTTATGTGGCCAGTTCCTTCGAGGCGACTGCGACTGGCGACCAGAGTACGCGTCCAGCTTCTCTACATTGCGTCTGCGTCCACAGTGCTTCGAAACCAGACATCCCACGGGACCAGCGTGTGTTTTAAATTAGTTTTGTCATAATTGCTTGCTGACACAGGAAATAAATAGAAGTTGTTTACATCAATTACTTTAAAAAAAAAGTGGTTCAAAGGAAATCAATTATCCACGACTGGCGACCAAGCGATGGTCGCAGACGCGAGACGTGAGACGTGAGACGTGAGACGTGAGACGCAAGACGCACCGAAGTAATCCTACCTTTACGTATAAGACTTTTATATCACTTGAACTAAATAATTAATATTCTTCAGAAATTCAAGTCAACATAACAAGTTAACATTACTTGAAAAATGAATGATAAAACTTAAGCGAAACATCTTTCAGTATAATTAATACACCATAGAGATCTCAAATAAAAATTATTAATAAAAAAATACTATACAAATTGAATTTATTTTTTAAGATAGATAGTATCAGTCTAAATAGGACCAAGCTCAAAGATTCACGTAGGCCTAACATTTGGTCTATCAATAAAACAACTTGTGCTTTAGACAACTCGGATAAATTAAGTTATCCTACATGAGTGCTGCAACGCATTGCAGACATTCATATATCACGAGTTATTTGAGAAATGTTTAAGGTAGTAAGATACGATGCTAAAAGAAAGTGTTTTTTTGTGCGTGTGTTTTTGTAAAATGTGGTTTACGCCTAAATGGAGCTGATTTGGTGGAAGATATATAGAGAATTATAAACCTTTTATTCAAAGTTTTATAAATTTACCGTAAAATGTTGCAGCTTTGATATCAAAGTAAATAGGTTTTTATTTTAACAACATAATATTCTAATATAATTGAGGATTGTTTTAGTGGTTTTGATGTTCCAGAACTTCCTTTCCTATAATAAACATAATAGTGGAGTTTTCTTTAAAAAAGGCGGTGACATCAATTTATTTCCGTGCAGGCCTAATCACGCCTTTGATTTAGTCAGGAGCGAAGTTTTAATCCGAATGATATAGATGGACGCACGCGGCAACCCATAGTACAGCTGCAGTGTGCGGGTTGCATTATAAGGGGCTAGCTACATTCGCGCACTGGTTTACTTCACATTTCATTAGCCAGTAATAAAAGTATCAACACGAGAAATGGTTGCTAAATCCAGGAGAAAAGATTTATCATTTACCCAACCCGTGCAACTAAAACTAACTTTAGGGGATGTGGGTGGGCATACCCTATACTATAATATATATATTTCTATAAGCTATTCCAAAAGATTTTAATAGTAATTGTGGACTTGGGTATAACATTTTAAAAATTAATCACCAACATTAAAAATATAGAAAGTAAGCCTGGCCTTTGCTCAGAGAAAATGGTTTTAAACATCCTCTAAAAACCATGTTTAGCTAACATTCAAGCAGCATCAAGATAATGGATTCAAACAAAGGATTGAAACTTTGTTTTTAAACGTACATTAAATAATATTATCAGTATTGGATTATGCTGTGGCTTGCGAGAAGAATTGCCGCCTACGATTGTAGGAACACCTTCTATCCAACCTACACATGCATATGCAAACATTTCAAAGGAAACGATTTCTACGCTGCCATTGCTGTTACAAAATAGTTACTTTTAGCTTTTGTGTGTAATTCATTACAAAAAATACTGTTCAGCGATTCTATGTCCCTATATCCTCTAAAAGTAATTATGGATAGGTTTGATATTTACGATAACTTAAGCAAAAAATGTGCGATCAGTAAGGAATATTTTCCTCGGCCCCTGCAATCCAGGGGTACTTTTACGCTCACCCCTGCACGAGCAGGCCTGCAGGTGTCTGTTCTGAACCACTGGCTAAATCAGTCGTTTCCCATCCGTTACGATGGGCACGTGGACTCAATATCAAACTGATTTAGTTTGTTTTGCTGGCGACGGGGAGGTCGGCTATCTAATACCGGCTTGGCGCGCTACATTGTAATTGTACATTGTATTGTAGGTGTGGGTGAGCGACTGATTCAGACGGCTACTGATCGTGACGTCAGAACTGAGCGCTCTGCCGACCAACCGGCCGCACCACTTCAGTTCTAGTTATAAATTAAATTAATAAATACGTGAGTTTCTTTTAACAAAATAATGATATTATTACACAATAAAATTAACCTAAAAATTTTACTCAAGTCTTATAACAGTTTGCCGTAATCATTAAAAAAAAAAGTCTCAATGTGTTAAGCATTTCTTTGATTTTAAAAATAAATATATGGGCATTGTTTCATTTTCAAGAAAAGTCTTTAGTAAATAGTGAAAGCTATAATTCATGTACGAATTCTTAGGCCAAAAGTTTAATTTATTTTTTAATTTATAAGCTTCTCATTCTTATAAAAAAAAATCTTATCCTGAATAAACAGCCGATTTCTTTAGATGGACACTTAAAATTAGTTTTTATTTATTTATGATATTTGCAATAATGATTGAAATAATTTAAACCGCTTTGGTGAGCGAACGGTTTAATCCCTAAGGGGTCACTCTTGCAGACTGAACCGCCGATGATGAAGAGATCTGGGCGCAAATTCCGGTTGGCTATATTGTGGATGCTTATATCAATGTTTTTCCATGGTAAATTTTCTTTTTTAAAAGGCACACACCACTGAGTTTACCAGTCCGCAAGCTCGACTCTGACGTCATCCCCTCCCTCGGCTGACCTTGGGGATGCGCAAGCACCTTCCGTGTATATTTGTAGTACCTTGAGTGTACTGATGGTGTCTTTCCCTAAGTGGCTTCCCACTCTTCTTCCAGGCAAATTTGGGTACATTCGGGATAAAGTCCCAACTTGATGTACTGAGGGTGGCTTTTAATAAGTGGTTTCCCACGCAAATGCGGGTACATTTAATTTAAATTATAGTATAGCACGTCACTCTCGCATTACACTGGATTGTCGGTAAAGATGTCAGATGTGCTGAGGGTGTTTTTTATAAAATGATGTGCCACTCTTCCTTCACGCATATGCGAGTATATTTCCTCTAAATTCTACCTTCCTCCTCCCTATTATATAAATCGTTGGCCATAGCACGGTTGTCTTATAACGCAGGTCGCAAACACGCACTGTAGCCGGGGAGGGGTGTATATGAGTATAGTCCGAACGTGTGCAGAGACGCGATTAAAAAGTATGCCATCACCAAACATATGCACATTTTGACCAAACTTTGTAATTTTTTTATGCTTTCGGCTTCATTCCAACAATATCAGAGGTGAGTGGAACACCTCCAAGGGGACATGCATGTATTTCAGGGGGCGATGCCCTCTCTACACCCCGGGTTTCACTGCCAGTGACAGGGAGAAAGAAATCCTATCTTGAACTGCCCCTACGTGACACGGACAAGTAACAGCTTTAAACAGTTTACAAATGGCGTGGATGGGTACAGTGTTCTTCCTGACCTTGTATAAGACCTATCTCATTCAAACCCCTGATTTGCATTTCAAATTTTTCAAGACCAAATCTTTCTATCACTATTGTATTTATGCCTAATGTATACAAATTAGGTTTTCCTTAACCATAAGTGCACTTCCTGTAATCATGTTTGTGATTACTCATTTCCGATTCAGTCGGGCGTAGGTGAATAAACTAGGTAACAAGCTTTCTATTTGCAGTACAAATGGTACAGTTTAATGCATAGATATACCTCGTTGTTGTTTCGAAAGGTTAAAGGTGCGCAGCACATGACACACCAATAATATGACAAGAGTGTGCACATTTGTAAATGCTATTTGCTGACGAATCGCTAGTTTCCTTAATTATTCTTAACTCAACAGAATAGTTATTATTATTGTTTACCCTACATCCACCGTGTTTTGCTATCCATCCTATTATTGTTTACCCTACATCCACCGTGTTTTGCTATCCATCCGAGTCATCCACATGTTTACACTAAAGTTGAAGCCATGAGAAAGGTTGAATTTGAAGAAAAACTACCCAAATTTCTGTGGATGGATAATGTGAAACCATCTAGAGAAAATAATTCAATATACCGGGTCGGTTTTCAAATACGTCTCCATCAGTGTGGGCACCATGGTTATTGATGGAGTAAGGATGAGGAAGGTTATTTAGAGAAAATGCAGCCACATTAGGATTAAGAATGAATTAAAAAGCCACTGGGATAAATCATGTGTGGATACACCCCAAATTCCCAATACACGACGGTGAGTCCTGTTGCAATTCAAGCCTTAAGCTTCATTTCACGGACAATCATGTATCTTGCGAGCTTGACGCTTCAGACATCGTGGCCATAGATGTGGGTTTCTTACCCAGTTACCGGAAAACCAGACTAGATTAACCTGACATTTGGTCAACACGCGCACAGATACGGGTTTTATATGCTTCTGTCACCTCCTCATTGTGGGCCTTACACTGTCAGGGGAATGCCAGGCTTCCACCGTGGTTCGGATTCCACGTTAAACTGTAGGTACTCCATTTCATCTCACAATCACCCTACCATTACACATTAGCGTAAGTGCGTACAACCCGAATGGTTAGTAAGACGCGGTGCTGATAATAATAATAATACACTGTCAGCGACGGGATATATATGCGTGTGGGTTCGTAATTTACAGAAAGCTTGGGTTTTTAGGGTTTATTGTACTACTTTGAACTACTACAAACATATGTGATGTTACTAAGAAGTTACTAAAAAGATATAAAAGACTTTACTTAGGAGTTCGTGACAGAACGAATTATGGTAAGGAATGCTTAACCAATGGCCTGACTGACAGTCTAGATGATCCTACACGGATAAAAACCCAGTACCCTGGGCACGACGGTAGCTCTCCAGCACACGTACTCGTGATCCGACGTCCTATCTCAAGAAATAGTACTATATATACTGCCATTTGGCCTGATTGTAAAGAGGAATGCTGACAGTCTGTTTTGAGTCGTCAGCACTTGCGTCCTATTGTTTACTCATTCATCAAAACACTTTGCTATGATAGTTCTGTCACTCACAATTCCCAACATTACAATGTTAAAATAAACAAACACCCCAATTTATGTCATGGTGATTACACTAAAATAATTAATTAAAATACATAACAAACTAGGTTCTTCCAAACATTAAACAGAATTTAAATGTAAATCATATTTAGTTAATAGAATGAATTGTTTTTGTTATTAGTTATTTAACCTTTAAGTTTAATTAAGTATTAACCTGAGGGATACAGTTGGGGAGGGTAGCTCCAGCCCAATTTTTATAGGAATAATCTTTTAGAAAATACAAAATGTTGTGACCTAAATTGATCAAATGTTTATATTTTATTAATGTTGTTTATATATAATGATAATACCTATGAAATATTATAGCTTCATACCGCATGACTTGACGTATACATAAATGAAAGTAGATCTCGTAAATGTTCTGTAAGATAAGGCTCTTCTTACGACAATTTAACTCTATGAAAAGATGCACCGTCATTAGCATTTAGTGAGAGCGGTAAAAGCACAGTGTAAACAGTATTCGAAAAACCACCCTGGATGCACTCAGGAAGAATTCAAACCCCAACCTCTCCGCCAACAGCGAGCAAGATGGGACTTAGGAACCACAGTGAGTGTTTTTTTTATTTACACTTACCAAATGATTGCGGTTGCATTACCCTAAAACTCACTTTTATTCCCCTGTTCATTTCTGCAATAATTGTTGGGGTAAGTTGAAGATAGTCTAACTCGTTAAAAAAAGTGCAGCGGGGAAAATTACTCATCATGCGACAGTAATAATTTTGTAGCGACACGGACAAATAACTTCAGGATATTTGAAGAAATAAAAATTATTGTAATTGGCTGCTTTTTGTAGTAAATTGTTCAACGTGTTGGAATAGTTCTAGTTTCTCCGGCGAAAAGGGAAAGCAAATTTATTCAAACAAGTAACATTTTGAACACACATACAAGTTGAACGTGTATTTATGTATTTATATATATATATATAAGTTGAACGTGTATTTATGTATTTATATATATGTATATATAAGTTGAACGTATATATATACACACACACACATACACTGGCGTCTAAAATCTCCATGGCAATTAATGGATAAAAAAACATGATATGCCATATGAATTGAAGAAGGCTGTCAATCAGAAAATAACAAGGTCCGTTAAAAGTTATGTATATGTTGAGTGTTTGATTATATACATGAAGAAGCGATTAGGACTGACGGTATTTAATTGTTAGCGAATATATATTCAACAGGATCGTAGTGTTTGCGAACCGAAATGATCGCCAAGCATCTCCTGTTCTCCTTGTCTCCCCTCCCAACCAACAAGAAGAGTTTGAACACAAGATTTGGGGAATTGTTCCCCCCCTCACTAAATCTACGATACTTTTCTCTGCACAGCATGTGAAAGTTGATCAGAATCGGAAGCTATTTACTTAATATAGCTTTAACTCGAAAAGTTTATTGCCACGCTTGCTAAAGTAGGCCACCTGTCCATATTTTGAGCTAGTTCTACCCCGTCCGCCTCATTACACTCTATCCCTATCTTAGGTTAGTTCTATCTTGTCCATCTCATTACACCTTATTCCTATATTGATCTAGTTCTCTCCAGTACACCTCATTACACACTATCCATATGTTGAGCTAGTTCTATCCAGTCCACATCATTACACCCTATCTCTTGCATCATTTGCTGCAATACTAGCTAGCGTCGTGAACGTTACATATCGTTGTTGTGAACATGTATTGTGATAATAACAGCTTGTTCATTATATTATTTTTAGGCAAACACTATAAGAAATCCTTAACGTAAATTGGATAAATAATTTTGTATGGGCTTAGAATAAAATATGAGTATTTTATTTGGGCGTTCCTTTATCTTTGTTGGGTTATAGGACTAATTGATTTAAATACATAGACTCTTTACAAAGGTTTTATTTCTAATATATTTGAGAGGTGAACATAATGCAAACTTGCTTCACCTTGAAAACCAATTTGCCTCCGGCTTATTTAATTCCTACTTTCTTTTAATTTAAGGCAGTGATCACCATCTTCTGGCCAGTTTTTTTTATTGTTTATAATAATAAAAGGTCGATTTTGATTATGAACAATGCTGATTAATTTTTAAATATTGTTTTTTCCACCACATCTCACTATCCATTCGGGCTATAAGCAATATGCATATAAAATAATTAAACTAATGTGTTATGAATGAATAATGTATAATTTAGATAAAAACACACGCATTTTTGTGAAGGGAGAGTGGGGGTATGCCCGGAATGTCAACCCCAATATCCCCGTCAACGGTAGATCAACTATTGCGAGAGTGACGGCTTAGACCATTCAACCACCAAAGCGGGTTATATTCACTATCTTTAAAAGGTTATTAAGTTTAGTCAATTTTATTTTGATATGGATTTACCTTTGGTTATTTCAGAGACTGTAATTTGCTATAGCTAAGAATTTGGTTTGAACCGTGTTCAGGTGTAATAGGAGCCATCTTTCATATATTGAGTCTCAGCTTGGAATATTTTCAGTCGATCTATAAGGCAACGTCTTTCAACCAGTGTGCCTCAACGAGTCAGAAAGTGTTCCGTGAGAATTTGGGAGAAGATAAAAAAAGCAAAGAAAAAGTGCAGAAAAGAATAAAAAAACTTCTTATTTCATGATCAAATCTATTGTTAAAAATTACACAATTATTAGAATTATAGCTATTTAACTTTTAAACACAATCTTAATACTCATCTTTTAATGATAAAAAAAACTCTCTTTAAGAAACTGACGGTATGCCTTAGTTACAACGTGCGTAAGAGGATGAAAGGGAGAGAAGAGGGGAAGCAAATAGTTGCTAGAAACATACTTAGGCTAACCTTAGAATTATTTTAGTTATATAATTAATAATAATATTCTGAAAATAAAATCTAAACAAATAATTGAGGTTAAAGATGAACATTTATAGATGATTACTCCAAGAGGAGGGAGTGTGTATTTTTATTGAAATATTAAATATCTGGTGTCCATCATACCCGATGTTAGTTACATTTTTAGCCACCAAGCGCTGTGGGCATACTTGAGTGTGAGAAGAGAACCTGAATTGCTTTTGTGGTTGATTGTAGCTAATTTGGTCATGTCTATGGTGTACATTTTCTCAGGGTAAATTCAACTTAAGTAAAGATTTAAGTTTGAAATTTTTCGATTTAATTCGTTCCATTTAATTAACTAGAATTGTTTCAAGAAATAAACTGGAAACTTTCCAAAACGGAAGATTTTACATCTCACAAATCTAGCGTCACTGAAACGTGAAACATAGGTAGGTAAACTACATTTAATTATCTTTTCCTCATAAAAACAAACACATCATCTTGTTGGTCATAAAAAAAACCTTTTTTTATATACATTCCAAACCTAAGCGATCAAATATATTTAACAAAAATCAAACTTTCATAACTAGTTATTTGAGGAGCTGGATGGAACAACGACTTAACTGCAGAAACAATTTTGAAAAATTAGTCACAAAGATTTTGGATTATAAAACTCATATTTTCATTCTCATCCAAGTAATATAGTTTTAAAATTATAATATAAAGAATATTTAAGTTTACATAATGTATATAATTTGAGTGTAAATTATATATTATTCATATTACAGCCTGGAATTTGAGGCTTTACCTTAAGTCGTTTTTCCAAACAACAACTTTATAAGGAACAAAATTATTTAAGTAATTAATTTTGTCATTCAAATAGTCATTTTTTGTTCTTTCACACATATATTTTTTCTTACAAAATATAGATTGATTTTATGTAATACACATTTAAAAGAGGGTTAAAAATTAACCAGGTGCTTTTTAATGGGTATTGACACATTTTTAGTAACCATCATTTTCATCAGTGTCACATTTGAAACTTGTTTAATTTTCTTCAGAAACGGAGATTTCACTAACATTGTCAACAACAATGTTTTTGATTCTTTGAGCGTTTTCATATTTTAAAAACTTTAAAACAGACAAAATGTACCTTTTTTTTAGCATATTTTATTCAAGGGCATGGAGTTTTTGAAAGGTTCATATCAATCTTTTTCAAAGAAATGTAGTTATTTTTCCTCACATTATAAGGCTCCTGTATATGAAGTTGAAGCTGAAAAACAGTGAAGTACGTAAGAGAAAATACCATACTTTTGTATACTGAATAAATGTTTCCTGGATTTAGGTTTCTTGTCAAAGAATAGGACCAATCTTAATGACCAGTCTTCAATTACATCTACGCCTCAATAATCTGGAGATAGATTTTCCACGATCACAATAATTTCTATTGATGTGAGAAAGTATAAACGACTACTAGAGCTATATTAAAAATTAAAATTAATTCGAATTGACGACACTAAATATTTACTACAAACCGAAATAAGAATAAAACTATCCAGGTAAACAAATAACAGTACCTATGTAGGTATAACTAAAAATGATGTAGTTTTATCTCTAGTGAACAGTTTCGGTTATTATACGTACTTATATTAATGTGTAGGTTTTATTTGCATGTCTTACTGAACTGAATTTCAGAACCATGCCTTCGTTTTTTTTATCCCACCCCATTAATAGCACCTCACTTATGTAGATAATACAGCTCGGCCCAGAAGTAGCATATGGGTACGGTTTTCTGTATTATATCTAAATAAATAGTGGAACTGAGACAAGTAAAACCGTTTTACCATAAATTAAGAAATAAAATCAAATTGAAAAATAATTATACTATAATTAAAAAATTATTAAACTAATCAAAATTTTTCCGTTGTCAATCTAAGAATGCAGAACATAGTACTTTAGTACGTTTTCTGATTCGAGCGTAAACTTGTATGTACTTTTTCGGTTAGTAGATATTTTGATGGGTTCTTAAAAATGACTGATAAAAAGTATAAAAAAAGTAAGTTTGAAGCTTTAATCGCCAATCGAAGCTTTGAACTAAAAACTCGTTCAAATAGTGTAATAAATGTTGTGTTGACTTGTGACTTTAAGTCATTAATAGGTTATGTCATTGAGGCTCAATTTAAGCAGTGTTATCAGAAACGTGAGCATGTGTCACAAACGGTGCTGACAGGATGCTTCCTCACACTCGAAACAACTCTCAAATGGTGTCATAAAGTTTAATAGCCCATTTAAAAAACAGCTTTTTTCACTACATGTCATATTTACTTGTACACACCTTAGAGATTACACGTTTTATTACTATATATTATTTACATAATAATAGTTGTAGCTTTGTACTTTGATTCTAATTTTTAATCACCGCGTCTTACTGCCTTTTTAGGTTACACTTGTATAAGATAATTACACTAATGGGCCTAGGGTGAGGAAGGAAGAATTATAGAGGTTAATCTACCTGCAATTGCGTTGATGAAATATGAGAAACCCTTTAGGAAAAACCACAGTTAGTATATCAGACCGGGATTCAAACCTACATCTCCCCGTTATTAATTTGTTTCTATAAGTAACTATAGTGGTATTAGAACTTATAACAACGCATCCACTTGACTGAGTGGTATGGAAGCGGATAGCAAGTCAACCTTCTCAGAACCAAGGAAAACTTTACGATTGAAAAAAATATTAGACATTCATTTAATAATAACGTTATGTTAAAAAGACCAAACTTTTTTTCTATAAAGAATATATATTTAAAAATGATGTCCATCAGTGTGTACATCGGTCTCTCTCTCTGGCAATTAAAAACTTCATTTATAACTTTTGTGTAATTTAAAGAAACCATTACGATTTTTGTCGGAAATAAAGACACTTTACATACTCGTATATTTATTAGCTCTTTGTAATATTTCATTAAAAGGTTGCGATCTTTTGTCTGGCACAAAAACACTTCAAACGAAGAAGCACAAAGGACTCGGACCTTGTGAGAAGTATATTCCATTCACCGTAGGAATTGACTTCTGAAAGGCCTTTTTCCCTACCATAAATCTACTATATAGTAGGATATTGGTAGGAAAAAAGACCTTTCAGAGAGTGATTCCTACCGTGAATGGAATATACAACCTACTACAAAACACCTGTGGTATTTCTTTTCATTAGTGATGTCCAAAAGCTGAAGAATTTTGCTCAACCAAACTTCTTCATGAGGGTGGGAGACAGTTTTGTTCTCTCTCTCTCTTTTTTTTAGCTATTTCCGTTTATTGTATATAGTAAATAAACATTCAGTCATTATAAAACGCACTTGCTGTTGTTCTGTTTGGATTAATGATGGCATCTCTTTGATGACATCACGACACATGATTATACTCATTTATGCTACGTTTATAATAATTTCCTGGTCCGTCTTCCTAACATGACCCAAGAATAATATCTTATTTAAGGTGTCACTAAGGAACTCTGTCATGCCCCATTTAAAGCCTACTAGCCCCTTAAGCACCGAATAATGATAATACACAATAATTAACCTGTATAGCTCTACCACAGGTGACACCTATTATATAGGCCTACTTTATTATTCCAAGCCCACTTTGGTGGTGGTCCCATGCAAAGGTTAATAAATGACCTATTCTGAGGGGGAGAGGGCGATACAAAGAGTAAAAAGAAAGTTCACCTGGGCCAGACCTTCCACGTCATCAGCATTTGAACCTTGATAGCTGGGCTACTGAGATCATGTGCTAGTACAAAATTATTTACAAAAATTATTTAAAAATAAAGAATTGAGATTCGCAATTTTATTTTAGATAAATTAATTAAAACTACTAATCGTATCTAGGTGAAAAATCACTCCGGTCAACTTTATTGCTACCCGCTTCGGTGGCCACATGATCTAAGCCCTAAGCCTTCACTCTCACACTATACCAGACTGCCGATGACGAAGAGATCAGGGTTCAACCCCAGTTGTGTTAACCAAGGGTGTTCATCCCTTAATAGTTTCCCACTCTCCCTCCCTGCAAATGCGGGTACACTTCCTATAAATTCAACTTTAATAACCCCTTAGAGTATTTGGTGCATAGGCGTATAACCCGAACGGTTAGAAGACGCGGTCCTTAAATAAACATTCTTGCTTGTCCGAGTCAAGGGACTTTACTTATATATAGTAAGTAAGTCCTAGCTAAAGTTCAGATGCTTTGTAATTTTTGTACAAATCCACAAATTAATAATTTATTTAAGGAATTTAACCATGGAACTCTAAAGCTGTGTATTCACTGATTAACGTAACTGATTTAAACTGTTTGTAACCTAGACTCTTAGAACACTTATTTAAAACAACGCAGGTTTTTTTAAAATATATTTTTAGCACCGCGTTTTATTATCCGTTCGGTTTATGTATAGGCCTACGCTTATGTACTAACTACGCTCGTGTGTTAGGGATGATAAAGGTTGAATTTAGAGGAGATGTACCGGAATTTTAGCGGAGGGAGAGTAGAAAACCATTTCAGTTCACCCAACCGGGATTAAAGCCTCTATATCCCTGCCATCAGCAGTTTTGTCTACTGTGGAGTAGCGCGTGAGACCCTGCGATCACCGTAGTGGGTCTCCAAAATGTCCCATGACGCAATTTGACAGAACAGAAGACAGCTCATTTGTAATCCCGACCAACAAAGAAGACAGACGTAAACATTCAAATGTAAACATCGTTTACTCTAACACAGGAGGGGAATCTACTTATTGAATCAGATAGTAAGTAATAGGTGAAAAGAAGACGAAGGAATTAAAGGGAGCGTGCGTTTGGCTCACGTTGTAGGAAAAATATTTAAGGTTGATTCAAAAATACAGGACCATACACCGACCGTGTTATGTCATTAGCATCAGGAACTGCGCAAAAATGGGGGCAAAACGTACCCTTCGTTTACCCTGTAAGGTAGACATCTTAACTTGCACTATCCCACTATGGTGAAGCAAGATAGAGTGATAGTGCAATCCGTCAAGGGTAAACAGTGTGTACATTCGCACAAGGTGGCCAATTTGGGGGACGGGGGCGAAAATTGTGTCCAGAATGTATAATGGCGACTAGTGAAACCTAATGTCCAGACAGAACCAAAATTGAAATTCTTAAGTAGACAGTCGAGCATGTCATAGTTTGCACGTCATAAAAAGGACTTTGCCACTTCCAGGTGAGCAGTGATCATTTCCTTGAAACATTGTACATACATACATACATACATACATACATACATACATACGATATATACATGCATACATACGATACAAACATACACACATACATACACACACATACATACACACACACACATACACACACATACATACACACACACACATACATACACACACACACACATACATACACACACACATACATACACACACACATACATACATACATACATACATACGATATATACATGCATACATACATACATACATACGATATATACATGCATACATACGATATATACATGCATACATACGATACATACATGTACATAAATACATACATACATACACACACATACATACACACATACATACACACACATACATACACACATACATACACACATACATACATACATACATACATACACACATACATACATACACACATACATACACACATACATACACACATACATACACACACATACATACACACATACATACATACATTACATACATACATTACATACATACATTACATACATGTACATACATACACGTACATACATACATACATACATATATCTATACATACATACATACATACACATACATAGATACATACATTTATACATTCATACATACATGTACATACATACATGTACATACATACATACATGTACATACATACATACATTTATACATACATACATATATACATACATATATACATACATACATACATACACACATACATACATACATACATACATACATACACACATACAAACATACATACATGTACATACATACATACATACATACATACACGTACATATATAGATACATACATATATACATACATACATACATACCTACCTACCTACCTACGTGCCTGCCTACCTACCTACCTACCTACCTACCTACCTACCTACCTACCTACCTACCTACCTACCTACCTACATACATACATACATACACACATACATACATACATACATACATACATACACACATACACACATACATACACACATACATACATAACACACATACACACATACATGTACATACATACATGTACATACACACATACATACATACCTAATCACGCTGTTCCTTAAAGTAGGCAGGGCCGGCGCAAGCCGCCATGCAACCCGGGCAATGCAAAAAATGCGACCCACCCCCACCCCAAATAGAAAATAGTATTAAGATTTTGTTGATTATGTCTTGAAAAATTTTTCTTGAGAAATATAAAAAGTTTTTTAATTCTTATAACTTTTTATTTGGGTTAAAAAGAATTAACAACTTATACTACTAACTAATTTTTCCGAATACAATTTTTATTACTTTATCTTATCTTAAATTTATAACGTCTTGCTTTGCTTTCAGCAAAAGTTTGAATAATCTGGGGAGATCTAGAAATTTTATTCATTTGTACAAAACACAGTTTAATAGTTCACAAACGTTAAACAGATTTTTTTTATATAATATAAACTGAAAAAGACTGTGAAAAATTTGTATAAAATCTTTTTGAATATTAATGGCCTCAAACAGATTTAGTATGGTCCTATCAGTTTGTACGATAAAGTTTAAATATAAGCTATGTGAAAACGTCGAGTGTAAACTATGCACCTTTTGAATGTAGTCTCATATACATTTTTTAATTTCCACGATAACGTTACTTTAGGCTCTGATATGAGCTGCTAGACTATTAGGGGTGGAAATATTTACTCAACAAGAAATAGCTCTGTTCTCACCTACACTCATAAGTACGTATCCAAATGCATGCAAAAAATAAAGTTACTATCATTACGGAAAGTATAAATATGTTATATAATTTTAAATGAATATAATATATGAATGTCAATTTACTAATTTGAAAGTTTTCGTTCAAGAACCTAGCCTTAACCCCCTTAGATCATTATAGATTTTAAAAGATACTGTTTATTAAATATAATATACTGTATATTTTCACTGCACATAAAAATTAATTAGTATGAAACTAACAGATCATACAATACTTCAACGTAATACATTCGCAACTGGAGAAAACTTTGTTAAAATTTCAGCTCAAAATATAAGATTAATCCGGGAAAACGTACGCCGACAGAGTAAAAGCGGGAGAGTACATATCTGCGCGGGCTCTATTTAAACCATAGTTTTTAAATTAATGTTCAGCTTTTTCAACAGGAGCCTATACTAAAAACGGTTTAGCTTAAAATTAAAAACTAAAAGATCAGAAGCCACCTCTTGACTACGGCTAGTTTATCCAGAGAAAAAGGCAATTGACGACAAAAATCACAACAGAATAAACATCGACACGTCCATACATGTCAGTAGAGAATGTCGGCCGGGTTGATGTGCAAAAGGTGCGTAGTGCGCATGATCAAACTCAAACTCTTTGTGCACCTCCATAATATTTCTACATTATGTAGAGATGACTTCTACGAGCTATCCGTGAATCACAGGAGTTACAAGAGCAGAGAACTACGAAATTCGAATATTCAATATAGCGTTCTCAATCACGCACCTTCTGTGCCCCCTTTAAAAGTCCATCACCTGTAATAAACCAATGTATTTCGCGTGTGCCTTGTGATAGACAACATCGTTAGTAAATTATATTAAAATAATATTTAAATTGGTAAATATTTTAAGAACTTTGGCACTCCCAAGCGTTTGCGCCTCAGGCCTTGGCCCCGTTGCCTCACTCTTTAGCCCAGCCCTGGGAGTAAGCAAGAAATTGCGCATATAGCTAAAAAAAAAAAACTCCGTACTTTTTCCATCCTCACTAACTTTCTCCAGATTTTCCTATCCTTGCATATTCCCTTCGCTTCAACAACATCCATACACCGAGTCATGCACGCTCTTTTATTCTTAAAACTCTTATTGTTTCTCTTTTCACATATTCATCTACAAAATTTAACCACGTCTTCCTTTTGAGCAACATTCTATACCTTCATATATTTACTTCGTCTCTGTATTCACTAACTTTCGCTCAACATGACCAAACAAATGTAACATGCTTTTTAACATTGACCAATTGGATTTTAATTCAAACCACACTCCTTTAGCACACATTTATAACTGGTTTCTTCCATAGTTTTTCCATATACATTTCTTAGATATCTCATTTCAACCCCGTTCACCTTGCTCTTTTTTTTTTTTTTTTTTT